>JAUTDX010007028.1:0-215234 GCA_030844895.1 Ambrosia x helenae | reverse complement strand
CGTATTAACAACATAAATCAAGTCAAGTCAAGTCAAGTCAAATCTCTTAGTCAACCATTGACTCCATAACTATAATCAAGTCAAGTCAAGTCTCTTAGTCAACCATTGACTCCATGATTTTAGCCATTGTACATTATACTTAGTCAACCATTGACTCCATAATCTTAGCTAGAGTTAGTCATATGTAAGCCTATATAAAGGCTTGATGTATTGTTAATAGATATATAAAAAAACATTACAGAATACAAATCCTATTGTTTTATAGACAGAAGGTCATCAATCTCATATGGCATCTATTTAATATTTTTAAATTTGTGACATGATTTATAAATCCCATCAATGATTAAAAAGATTACAAAATAAAAATTGGTAATAATAATTAAATAATAATAATAATATGCTGTAATTTGTTACTTCGAATACCAGTGGTAATCAGCAATGGATTCATGCAATTGCATTGAGCCACAATGACCGCCTGAAGAACTTCTGATGAAATATCAAATAATAATAATATAAAATCCCCAATTGACCATCTATAACCCTTCTCTCTCTCGTAAAACCTCCACCATAGGAGGTCATCTTAAAATCTTTTTTTCTGACAATGTTTGCTGGCTACACCTCCCGGTAACGAACCACTCCATTTCCATCTAAGAAATGGGCAGAGGTGATAAAGATTACCAAGGGGCAGCACCACCATCTTCATCTTACCCTTTTTCCTTTTTAATATCAGCAAATGTACCGACTCAAACCGCCAGTCAAGGATCCTAAGGCTTGACGCGCATTGTCATATATGCGCATAAACCAGGAGACAAATGTTACACAAAGGACGATTTTGTACGAACCAATTAGAAGTAAGGGACGTGTGCCAAGAATGTGGCACACGTCCAACCAATCATAATGCTCCAGCAAGGAGATTCTAAGACAGAACGGAGTGGGGCGGGGAAAGGGGCGGGAAAGGGGGAACACCGGCCCGGACCAGTGTGGGAGGGGGCGGGAAGGGGGGATGGCACCGGCGTGGGGGGTTTTCTTTTGCCACGTGTGGGTATTTGATTGGGGCTTGAGTTTTATAAAATAAAACCACATAATAGAGAAAGAGGGAACAAATTAAAAAAAAAATTAAAAAGAATTGCCACGTGTCACTTCCCCCTTCCACTCCCCACAATCCCCCCTCATGTGGGACCCAAAAGTGCCACATGACGCTTCATCCCCCTATTCCCCCCCTGCCCACCACTCCTTATGGTCTAACGACTTGATATCATTCAGCCAATCAGAGAATGCCAGTGCTAGACAGCTAACGTCCTACGATCGTGCTAGGCACAGAGGGGACAACAAGTACTGCCAGCGCTGCTCAATTGATCAAATTGCAGGAAGACACGTCACTAGCAGCCTCCACTAACGGTCAACGTCATTCATCCAATCAGAGGTCTCGGACGTGTGGCCATTCTTGTAGTGCCACCTATCTGCAGCAAAGCATCCATCAACAACGCTATGCCAAGTGAAGCAGGTTTAAGGCGATATCATTGTTCTCTTTTCTTATTGGTTGTTACCATGTTCGTCTTATACTAATATTGGGCTAGGGTAAAGGAGGTACCCCTTAACTGAGCCTGGCCCTTTTCAGGTTTGGGGTTAGTTATGCTGGCCCATGTAAATCCTATTTAAGGAGATCTTCTTCTCCTTGAATAGGATACTTTTAGCTAACCCTAAAATAAGATGCAAAGATTGCCCACACAATTTTTGTGTCTGTAAACAAGAAGAAATTATTTGCAGTCACCTCTCTACTCTGAGTACTTTCTCTTCAGGTTACAATTATCTCCCAGCCTTAGACGTTTAGCGAAGGATAAATCCTGTGGAATCCCCGGTCTTGCTCTCCTTAGCCAAAGGTAAGACTATTCTTTCTTCAGAGGGGTATGTTTAACAACTAAGAGATGCGCATTTAGACTCACCTATATAAAAAGGTTTTGGTAATAACACCACGTGGTGTGATAAGTTTTGTCTCCTTAGTTCGTTAGTTTTTAATAAAAAAAATTTGCGAATTGATATATAAATTAAGAAAGATGGTGTCCTTACTCTTTTCGTTGTTATAGTAATTTAATGTACTGCTTTATAGAATTCTGAATATAACTTTGCGACGTGTTGATTATTATTTACATATGAATTTTGTTGAAGAATTATTTGTATACGCATTAAAGTATTTTTTTGTACTGTAAGCAATAGCGATTGTTGGTACAGAACCTAAATCGGGAGGAGTCGAACTAATATCATCCCATTCTCGACAATATCAATACCAGCATAATTCCGATTGAACATTACTATTGGTATTTGTACTATCAAAACCGTTACTCATATATGTTTTAGGTTTTTTGATCGATTTAAAAACACGTGTCCAAATCCTTTTGGACAACTTTAGTTTTTTGTTTCTTATATGGTTGGTATACGAGAGTGTCGATACCGTAATAAGCTAAACAATACCAATCAAATTCTCATCATTAACGTTGTTTTATCAATGTGTATACGTTACCATTTATTGTAAGAATAAATATGTCTTATTTCTATATAGAGAGAGGTTATTGTACAAAAGCTCCTTAAAATACAAAGTGTAAGAAGCAATCCTGACCGTCGATATGGGTTTTAATCAAACATCATCCTATATTAATTACCCTGCGTGTTTTTAGTTTCAGTTAACAAGAGAAGGACAAATTAGACAAATTACGAGTATAAAATTTTTGAATTTTTTTAATAATCGCGCCCAAATCATCTCATTTATGGACAGTTATTATCAATTGCTATAATCGTGGAATTCACAAATTTAAAACTCAAAAAAAAAAATCATACTTTGTAAACCAAAAAAAAGTAAAAAAAAAAAAACAGAGCATTCATCAAAACGAAGAAGAAAATGAAAACCCTAAAATTACCTTTGTATGAAACAGGTGAAGCAAGAGAATGAATGAGCTTGTCCGTGCGTTTGATGAAAGTTATAAACGCGTTTTCAGTTTTTCATTGATTTTAATGATTTCACATGATCATGTTGTTAAAACGCATTTAGTAATATCATAAAACGCACTTACATGTTGATGATATTTAACTTACAATGTAAAAACATAAAACGCACTTTGTGATATCATAAACGCACTTACATGTTGATGATAATTAACTTACAATGTAAAACATAAAACACACTTAGTGATATCATAAAACGCATTTACATGTTGATGATAATTAACTTATAATGTAAAAACACAAAACGCACTTAGTGATATCATAAAACGCACTTATATAAAACGCACTCAGTGATCATAAAACACACTTACATAAAACATAAAACGCATTCACTGATATCATAAAACGAACTTACATAAAACATAAAACATAAAGCGCACTTAGTGATATCATAAAACACACTCAGTAATATCTACAATATAAAACATTTATCTATCAGCCTCTGTTCATCTCTGAACTTTATTTCTTCTTCGTTTGATGAATGCTCTGTTTTTTTTGTTTACAGAGTATGGTTTCTTCTTCGTTTGATGAATGCTCTGTTGTTTTTTTTTTGTTTACAGAGTATGATTTCTTCTTCGATTGATGAATGCTCTATTTTTTTTGGTTTACATAGTATGATTTCTTCTTCGTTTGATGAATGCTCTGTTTTTTTGTTTACAGAGTATGATTTCTTTAGATCTGATACACAATTAAACATCACAATGATGGAATATTGGGAAATCAGTTATAAAAATTTTGAATTCGGATTTAATGATAAAACAGGGAATGTATTATTACGTGATTAATGAGGGATGGAAAAGTCTATATTACCCTTGAATTGGCTTCAGATGTTTATAACTGCCAAGTTACACGTGGCCACTTTTGGTGGCTTCTTACACTTTGTAGGTTAAGGTACTTTGTACCAAATACTTTCTCTTTCTATATATTTATACATGGCCATTATAATCATTTATCTAATATTGATCAATTACTTAAATATCCTTATGTTTATAACTGGTAATTCTTGATGGATAGAATCACTCTTACTAACTTAACAGGATGTCCCTTGTGTGTGTCTATGGTGCTGTTTGTTTTTTGCTCAGAAACACTTATGACCTCTTTTGTCTGCACCACGCAGACGCGCGCAGACGTTTGGGGTCTGCAGATTGTTTGTTTTTTGGAAGACCTTTCACTCAAAAAGGTCTTCCTGACCTTTTCTTGGTGTAGACTTGTTACAAGTCTTCTAAGGTCTTCAAAGATCTTCTCCACTTCTTTTCTCCTCACCCACCACCACCACCACCACCACCACGGTCCACCACCACCAACCACGGTCCACCACCACCGTCCACCACCACCTACCACCTTCCACCACCACGGTCCACCACCACCACCCACCACCATCATTCACCATCCACCACCACCCACCACCACCACCACGGTCCACCACCGTCTACCACCACCACCAACCACAGTCCACCACCACCTACCACCGTCCACCACCACCTACCACGGTCCAACACCACCACCTACCACCTACCATGGTCCACCACCACCTACCACTTTCCACTACCACCACGGTCCACCACGGTCCACCACCACCATCACCCACCACCACGGTCCACTACCACCCACCACCACCGTCAACCACCACCACCAACCACCTACCATCGTCCACCACCACCTACCACCGTCCACCACCACCACCTACCACCGTCCACCACCACCTACCATCGTCCACCACCACCACGGTCTACCACCGTCCACCACCACCACGGTCCACCGTCCAAAACCACCACCACCACCGTCCACCACCATCCACCACCACCATGGTCCACCACCACCACCACCACCAACCACAGTCCACCACCACCTACCACCGTCCACCACCACCTACCACCGTCCACCACCACCACCACGGTCTACCACCGTCCACCGTCCAAAACCACCACCACCGTCCACCACCATCCACCACCACCATGGTCCTCCACCATCCACCACCACCATGGTCCACCACCACTACAATCCACCACCACCATGGTCCACCACCACTACCACCCACCACCACCGTCCACACAACCACCACCACCGTCTACCATCAGACTGCTGTAAAAAAATCAATTTATTTAAATTTCAGTTTATTTCAGCAGGCTGCAGACATTAACAAACAAACAGTCTTCTTCTTGCAGACTGCAGACCTTTGGTCCACCTCTTCTCCTGCAGATGTCTGCAGATGTGGTCCGCAGACTACAGACCTTTTCCTGCAGAAAAAACAAACAACACCTATATAAAGAGATTATTAGAGAGATCAAGGACTAATGAATAATAACATAACATAACATAACATAACATAACATAACATAACATAACATAACATAACATAACATAACATAACATAACATAACATAACATAACATAACATAACATAACATAACATAACATAACATAACATAACATAACATAACATAAACATAACATAACATAACATAACATAACATAACATAACATAACATAACATAACATAACATAACATAACATAAACATAACATAACATAACATAACATAACATAACATAACATAACATAACATAACATAACATAACATAACATAACATAACATAACATAACATAACATAACATAACATAACATAACATAACATAACATAACATAACATAACATAACATAACATAACATAACATAACATAACATAAACATAACATAACATAACATAACATAACATAACATAACATAACATAACATAACATAACATAACATAACATAACATAACATAACATAACATAACATAACATAACATAACATAACATAACATAACATAACATAACATAACATAACATAACATAACATAACATAACATAACATAACATAACATAACATAACATAACATAACATAACATAACATAACATAACATAACATAACATAACATAACATAACATAACATAACATAACATAACATAACATAACATAACATAACATAACATAACATAACATAACATAACATAACATAACATAACATAACATAACATAACATAACATAACATAACATAACATAACATAACATAACATAACATAACATAATAACATAACATAACATAACATAACATAACATAACATAACATAACATAACATAACATAACATAACATAACATAACATAACATAACATAACATAACATAACATAACATAACATAACCATAACATAACATAACATAACACCAGCCACAAAAGTATCCCTTTCTCTCCACCGTGTTCATCATCAAGTACACTTAAAGCCATCACAATTGTATACCTTAAAGGGAACTTGATCAAGATGATGGTGTCTTCATCTATGTAGTACTAGACTCATTGGCTTATCAAGTATTAATTTGTGAGTATTCATGTTTTCCATTATATACATACATAAACATTTATTTTTTTAGCGTTAATGGCCAAAATCGTCCCTGAGGTTTGGACAGTTTTGCCACATCAGTCCAAAATAGTTTTTTCTTACATATGGGTCCTTCAAGTTTACTTTTTAAAGCCAAATTCTTCCCTGACACTAACCCTAGTTAAATATGTCGTTAAGTTTGGGGGTATTTGTGTCTTTTTTTTACTGCCCCTTTTTAAACCCCTTTTCTTTCTCAGACACACCACACACACTTCACAAAATACAGAGAAAAGTAGAGAGAGAGAGAAGTAAAGAGAGAATCGAAACAGAGAGAGGGACCCGATCTATAGAGAGAGAACTTGGAACATGAAAGAGAGGAAGAGCAGGGGTGGTGGTGGTTGAGGTCGGCAGTGACAGGGATGGTGGTCGTGAAGGCTGATGGAGACGAGGGTGGTGGTGGTTATAGCGTCGGATAGTGGTGGTTTTGCCGGATGATTCAACGATTTTTTTTTGCCGGAACTAATTTCCGGTGACAATCCGTTTTCCGGGAAACCAAGTACAAACCAAAAAGACTGCCACGTTATATATCCACACACTGCAAGTAAACTTTGATTCCGTATTTACGTTTGAAAACCTATCATATAACTCAAACGAATCTCTCCGGTCAACCTACTCGTTTTTCGGCGTACCATTGGGGAAGAAGACGTGCAAGGCATATTTTTAATTATAGTTTTCGATAAATAAATAAATCTAAATCTAGTTGGGATAGAAACGGATTTCTGAATGTCGAACCTTGTCACCGATGCTTCTATTTATACATCACCAGCTTTTCCGTCATCTTCTCCGGCGTCTTCTGCTACTCCGGTCAGGTCTCCGGTAAAAATCTCGTCAAACCAACGGATTCCACATTTTTCAAAACACTTTTCAAATTCCACCATAAACCAAAACCCTTCTAAAAAATTACCCAATTTCACAAAAAAAAAAATGATCTTAGTTTGAGTATTAATGAAAGCTTTCGCCTAATTGTTGTTTTGTTCAATTGTTTATTAAAATAGTATAAATTTAACCCGTCGTCGTCTTAGGGGTGGGATGTCGGATCTTGAGAGAAGGAGAGAGAGAAAATGAAGGGTAGGAGTGGAGTGTTTTATATAAATATTATTGTTGTTTTTAAAAATTAAAACTTAACAAATAGAAACAAGAGGGTAGTTTAGTAAAAAAGACAAAAATACCCAAAAATTAACAATAATATTTAATTGGGGTTAGAGTTAGGGACAAATTTAGCAACAAAAAAGTAAACCTGAGAGATCCAAATATAAAAAAAAATAATTTTGAATTGATCTAACAAAATTTACAAAACCTCAAAACAATTTTGGCCATTTACTATTTTTTATATAGATCGCCCTCCCTACCAGAAATTGTGGGGGTAACACACTAGTTTTTTTACCTAAACAAAAAAAAACTGATCCAACAGTTTCAGTAAAGTGTTGTGACAATACAGAATTAATTAAAATTAGTTAAAAGAAAAAAAATCTTCATTGAGCGCCCTTACACCCTTATAGATCGACCCTCCCTACCAGAAAGGCAGAAATTGTGGGGGTAACACACTAGTTTTTTTACCTAAAAAGGAAGGAAGAAGACAAAGAGAGGGGGCATAATCGGAAATAAAAGGAGATTCCCATGCCCGACAAAACCAATGGGTTCGGGAAGCTTCAACGAATCTATACATTGAAATCATTTCGTCAAACAGATTCTCTACCATCTATTTTATTTTTCTCCTCACGGAATATCACGCTTGTCAATTTTTTATTTTTATTTTTTAAGGAATATCGTACTTCTTTTACTCAAAAATGATACAGTATTCTTTTTTTTCTTCTCGTATCTTAAGTTTTAATCAATGTAGTAATTTTTTCTTCTTTTTTTTTTCTTCCATAAAAAGTGTATACATTGTTGTAATTTTTTCTTCTTTTTATTGTATCTTGAGGTGATTAATGCTTTGTTTGAGTTTACAACTTAGTTAACGTTTGGTATATTGAAATGGAGGCGGTATGGAATGAGCCATTACAATGGAATGAAAATATGGTGTTTAGTTGGTCAATAGAATGAAATCATCCACTTCGCAATGCATTACATTCCCTCAAAAATCATTTCATTCACACCCATTGTTTTTTTTTTCCTGTTCCATCCCTCTCACCCTTCATTAGTAATAACACCACAACCAACCAAAACACCATCACCACCAACCATTACTACCGCGCCACCACCCACCACCACCGCCACCCACCTCTGTCGCCACCTACCACCGCCACAACCACCCATCACCATAACCGCGACCACCTACCGCCTCCGCCAATCAACTACCACCACCGCCACCAGTCACCGTCGCCATCACTCATCACTTCCGCTATAGTCAACCACCCACCACCACCACCGCTGCCACCCATCACTGTCGTCACCACCCACCATCACCGCCACTCACCACCCACCATCACCGCCACTCACCACCGATTTTATTTCTTTGCCTTCTCATGTCTACCAAACAACACAGTAATGAGTATTTCATTCCCACGTGGCAACCAAACAAAGCATGGAATAATAATGATTCATTCCATTACCTCATCTATTCTATTCCCTGTCCCATTTTATTTCCCTATACCAAACAAACAAACCCTTAAGGTTTTAGAACGGTTTGTGATGCTTTTTGCATCTAGTGTGATTAGCTTTAGCTAAAATAAACTATTCTTTATCGGATAATATATATTACATATAATTGCATATTATATATTACGAGTAAAGATCCGGTACAAATAGCTTTTTTGGTAAGAACTGTGAGAATCAAAGGAGGGTATTTTTTTTTTTTTTTTTTTTTCAAATTTTTTTTTCCCATATTGTTAAACAAGTATTATAGTATTGAAAACTAAAAAAAAAATAAAAAAAAATTGGTGTAGAGTAATTACATAATTACTCTAGTGTAAACTAATGTATTTACCTTAATGACGTAATTACACTAAAAAATTTTTTTTTTTTTGTATTATTCATCTAGAAAGAATGTTTAAGCATATGGGAAAAAAAATTCTAAAAAAAAAATAATTTTTTTTACCCCCTTTGATTCTCACAGTTCTTACAAAAAAACTATATGTATTTGATCTTTACTCTATATATTACAACACATGGAAGAAGGATAAAAAATTAAAGATACAAAAAAAACAGGAAAAAAAAAGAAAGAGATTTCCATAAAACACACGAAGGATTATGAACATTACACTTTTTTATTTTTGGATAAGCTAAGGACATCATCTTGGTATCTCGTTTCGAATCTCATTTTTCCACATCGTCCCTGAGGACATAAGCCCTTTCAACGTCAATTGGTGTATTTTTGCAGGCCCTATGATTCAAACCGTGTACCTCTCCCGGACGAAAACCTCCCTAAAAAGTACACCCTCCCACCTCTCCCAAGTAAGCTGGGGTCATTGGCATGAACATTACACTTAATAATTAAATTTAGAAGGTGACGAAATCGTAATTAATATAGAGTTCAACATGGATTAAGGTTGAAGAAACACCAGTCTAATAATCAAAATATAACAATGATAATGAACTAATAATGTAAAGGAACGAACTTCTTATTTATCAGGACAAGTTACAAGACACTGTTACAAGATTATTACAGCGTTTCGACTATAATCTATCTCTCACAGCTCTCTATATGAATTCTATTCCTTCGTTTTCGATCCCTTCTTCTGGTGACGAAGGGAGGTATTTATAGGCTGCTTAGGTAGCCTGTGATTGGCTGTGAGGAGCATGGCAGCTGTCTTGTACGATTGTGGCCGTTGTCATTTTCTGCGCTGTCTTCTTTTGATTGGTCCACGTGTCCTGACGTCGTCCTTTTCGTCCTTTTCTGTACCTCGTACTGGCAGGAGATCGTGGAGCAGGGTGCTCTGGCCTGTGATTGGCTGTTGGCTCTGCTCCTGTCGGGTGATATTTGTCCTTTTTTGCTGTTGCGTGCGCCGTCTTCCAGAACGCCACGTCATATTATTGTGCTGACGTGCGCGCGGGTTTCCTTCCTGCGCGTGTGCGGGTACCTATCTCTTCAAGTCCCCCTAGTCCAGTGTGTTGTTTGCGTAGCATGCGAGACGCTGGACTCAGTTTTGTGTCGTGGGGTATTTTTTGAGAATTGCGCGTTGATTAGGCGGGGGAAGCTTCCGCGCGGTGTTGTGCAAGTGGGGTAGGTGTGGACCCCCCTAATTAATGTGCACATCAGTTTTGTCAGATCGCGTGGGTGACGCGACTGGTTGGTAGCCGAAAAGTCTCTGACGGTTGTACAAACGTCAGAGACGTGGTGGGCCCTGGTTGTTTTGTCTTCTTTACATTGCGACGTGTCCTCCATTGGTTGGTGGGCATTTTGAATTTCGAAAAACCGTCAGGCTACGTGTCTTCCACGTGTGGCCTTCCTATTTAAACCCTCTTTCTCCCTTAACCTTTTCACTTTTTTCCATACTTACTCTCAAATCTTCTTTTCTTTTCTCCTCGGCGAATTTATACTTCTGCGTTATCTTCCTGACAATATTTCTTGTTTTTGAGTCATGGACCACATTGTTAACATTCCCAGGAAGAAACGTGGATCAAAGAAAGGAGATGACGGTTCAAAAAAGAAACCGCCCCACGCTGGGGAAGTGACGGCGGTTTGGAGTAAAGGAGAATTCAAGAAATTTAGGAAAGGGGTTGGCTTTCCGTCTTCGTATGGGGTAGAGATTCCTGCTCCAGATAAAACTATACTGGAACCCCCTGTTGGGAAAGTGGGGTTATATGCCTGCTACTTCCGAGACTGCAATTTCAGGGTTCCGATTACCCAGTTTCTCGGTACCTTTATTCGTGCAATTGGCGTGCACATTAACCAGATCCACCCTGGTTTGATGTCTAGATTGATGTTCTTCGAGTTCTGCTGCCGCGCCAACAAGATTGAGCCTTTGGTGGACATGTTCTTGGTGTTTTATAGCTTGAGTTTTGTGGAGAGTTGGCTCTCGTGTAGGCCACGCCCGGGGGTTTCTGCCTGCGCTGGGGCCGGGGTGAAGAGTTTTCGGGAGTGGAAACCTAAATTTTTCTGGATTAACCAGGGGGTTATTCCCATTGAGATGAGTAGGTTAGACCCAGCGGAGGGATTGGGTAAGACGGAGTTGATTCAATATAAGGATCAGCCGTGGTTTAATACCCTGACCAGCCATCCCGTTGACTTATGCGAGATCCCTGAACTTGGCCTTGTGATGGCTGGGATGAGCATAAAGTATGAGGTGGAGGGTCGTAATCCGCACTTGACTGAAGATGGTAAAGGTTAGTAGTTGATCGTCTTTTTTCTTTTGCACCTGCGCGGGGTGTATTGCGTTATTGATTTGTTTAACTCTTGTTTGCAGAGGTAGAATGCCTCTACAGCATGCTGTTAGGCGGGGATAACATGGGGTTCGCTTTTGAGAAGCTGGCGGACAATGAGCTGTACATATTGGAGAAGGCTTGGGACACACTTGTCCGTCCCAAATTGGATAGCGCGTCGCAGGAGGCTACAACTGCGCCGCTACTCATTACTGAAGCCGGTGAGTCCTCGCCACCTTATGAGAACCCTTCGCCCGTCAACATGTTTGTGCGGACGGGCTTACCCTTACTTGTGATATCTAGTGATGAGTCTTCTGACTCGTCTTTGCTTTCGCCAATTGCGTGGTCTGCAGGGAGGCAAGATGTGCAACAACCACCTGCGCGCGCGGATGATGACAGCGAGGAGACTATCGATGAAGACCCTCTTGTGCGTCGCGTCTCCAATCCGCAGGCGAATGTGACCAGAGGTGAAGACTATTTTTTTGTTTTAAACCACGAAGTGGTTAACAGGTACTTTGAAAATTACCAGCCTTTTGAACGAAGCTACGTTGAACTTTCAGATGCGTTCGTTCAAGGGGAGTCCGTGGTGAGGTTGACTGAAGAGGTTCAAAGCGCTATGCTGACGAAACCTGTCACCGCGGAGCCATCTGAGGGTGGAGCCATTCCGTTGACGCGCCCCGCCATAAAAAGCGATCTAGGCGGTCAAGTAGGGAGAGGAGAGCCAGCGGGGAGTTGACATCGCCCGTTGAGAAGAGAGTGAAGCTGGACACGCTTGTCCGGTCTGTGGAGGAAGACTTGTTAGGTGAGTTTGCTACTTGTTTCTCCCTTCCTTTCCTTTTTATTGGCTAATGACCTTGTGTTTTTTATAGCTTCGTTGTTGGGCACGACCGCGCCAGAGGATGTGACTGCTGCTCCTATCAATAAGGAGTTTGACACTGGGCCCATCAGGCCGACGTCTCCTGAAGAGCGGGTTGAGGAGTCTGCGCATACTGATGTGCAGGATAATGTGCTGGTCACTTCTGTGTTGGCGGACCCGCCATCTCCCCATCGCCAGCCTTCTCCTGTGCAGGGATCAACGCCACCGCGCCTGCCAACGCCACCGCAGTCGCCATCGCCTGTGCGACTCCCTACTCCTCCGCGGAATGATCCGGAAGGTGATGAGGGAAGGGTGTCGCCGACAGACATCAGTGAGGGGTACGGTCATGGAGTTGATATGACCATTGATGATGATGAGGAGAACGAGAAACGGGTGACAACGGAGCCGAATCCCGGTTCTTCAGGTGCGCGCCCAGCTGGGGGCGGGGAGTCGTCTAGCGGCATTTTTGTGCCTAACTGGACGTTGACTCCGGCCGCCCGTTTCTTGAGTGTGGAGGAATGTCGTCAATTCTTGGCGAATGTTATCCCTCCTGGTGAGCGCGAGCACCAGGCCACGCGTCCTCGCGGGGGACCTTATGGATGACCATATTTTAAGTGTGGCCAACATGTTGTCCACTTCTGCTGAGATAGTGCGGGAGTGGGGGTCCATGGCGCATGACCGTCACAGGTTTCATCAAGATTTACAGCGTGTGACGGAGGAGCGTGACCGCGTGCAAGCGGAGCTCAAGCGTGCTAAATGGGACGCCGTTACCTTTCGCGAGGAGCGTGACAAACTCCGTGAGCACATCTCTGAGAGAGAAGAGCAATGGAGGGTTGCTTGCGCGAAGGATAACGCGAAGATGGAGGCGACCAAGAAGCGCCTCAGCGAGATTGAAGCTCAGAGGGATGAGACTTGCAAAGAGTTGGATGTGCAGCGGCGGCTGGTGCAGCAGCACAAAGATAAGTTGATTGAGGCCCGCGAGCTTTTCAAGGAGAAGGATCAGTTGATCGCTGACTTGCGTGAAGGGCATGATGGGCTGGACAAGGAAAACTTGTCCCTTCACCGGAAAGTGCTTGAGCTTGAGGGGCAATTGTTGGAGGCCCAGAATGAGAAGGATGTGGCAGAGGAGGACCGCGCTTGGGTCCTGGGATGTTGTGTCCCCGAGGTATGTTCCTCTTTTTTTTTTGCATTTGTCTTCTCACTATTTTGTGTTTGTTTGCACTAACTATGTTTCTTGAGTATCGTGCAGGTCGCCCATCATGTGAAAAATTGCGCGCAGACGCGTCAAGCTGTGGCCGCAGTGAACGCAGCCGCGAAGCTTGTGGGTCGCAAGGCTGGCTTCATTGAAGGGTACCAGCATGCGCAGGAGGGGAAACCTTTGGACCAATTTCCCCTGTATAAACAAGACCTGGATGCTGTGTTTGCTAAGAAGGCCGCGGAGTTTGATGAGTTGAAGTACGAGCTGGTGGACTTCGTTGTAAGCCACCGTGACCGTCCCAGCTGCTTTGAACTCAAGGAATCATTTGACAAGGCCGGCTTGGTGCATACGCGTCATGAGTACGCGAAGCTGAAGGCGAGTGACTTAGCGGCTGAGATTCAGGCGGAGGGTGGTGAGCGGTTGAGCCTGTCTGGGTCAGACGATGATGATTTTAGTGATACATCTTCCTCGTCCAAGAAATGAAGCTGAATATTTTGTCTTTGTATTTAACCTTGGCTGTGTTTGTAGCTCCACTTTTGATCTGCTTAAACAATATGTAATGATTTTATGTTTATAAGTATTATTGAACATATTTATTTTGTCAATGGCAGTTTGGTTTATTCCTGCCTTGTGTTAATGTTCATATGCCTTGTTATTATTTCATAGCTGTTACTTTGCGCGTCACATTTTTATCGAAGCGTCCGCGCAGGAATCCAGTAGACATAGGATTTTAAGTAATTTTAAGGAAATTACAGATGTACTCTATGCAATTCTGAGGTTTAAGGTGCGCGTTGCGTTTCAATTATGCGACGCACCATTTTGAAGAAATTGATTCAATTTCTAAGTGTAGGGGGCGCGTTGCATCTTAACCATGCAACGCGCAGTTTTAAGGAAATTGCAGATTTTCTTGATGCAATTTCTAAGTTTAGGGTGCGCGTTGCATCTCAACCATGCAACGCGCAGTTTTAAGGAAATTGCAGATTTTCTCGATGCAATTTCTAAGTTTAGGGGTGCGCGTTGCATCTTAACCATGCAACGCGCAGTTTTAAGGAAATTGCAGATTTTCTCGATGCAATTTCTAAGTTTAGGGTGCGCGTTGCATCTTAACCATGCAACGCGCAGTTTTAAGGAAATTGCAGATTTTCTCAATGCAATTTCTGAGTTTAGGGTGCGCGTTGCATCTTAACCATGCAACGCGCAGTTTTAAGGAAATTACAGATTTTCTCAATGCAATTTCTAAGTTTAGGGTGCGCGTTGCATCTTAACCATGCAACGCGCAGTTTTAAGGAAATTGCAGATTTTCTCGATGCAATTTCTGAGTTTAGGGTGCACGTTGCATCTTAACCATGCAACGCGCAGTTTTAAGGAAATTGCAGATTTTCTCGATGCAATTTCTGAGTTTAGGGTGCGCGTTGCATCTTAACCATGCAACGCGCAGTTTTAAGGAAATTGCAGATTTTCTCGATGCAATTTCTGAGTTTAGGGTGCGCGTTGCATCTTAACCATGCAACGCGCAGTTTTAAGGAAATTGCAGATTTTCTCAATGCAATTTCTAAGTTTAGGGTGCGCGTTGCATCTTAACCATGCAACGCGCAGTTTTAAGGAAATTGCAGATTTTCTCGATGCAATTTCTGAGTTTAGGGGTGCGCGTTGCATCTTAACCATGCAACGCGCAGTTTTAAGGAAATTGCAGATTTTCTCGATGCAATTTCTGAGTTTGGGGTGTGGGCACATGTAAAATAAAGGGAACTGCTATATTTCATTTCATTTAAGTGGCGCAACGGCCTTCGTTACATCATGTTTTGCAGTTACATATAGCACTTTCTTAATTGCGCCGCGTTCCATGTTCGGGGAACCGGTTTGTCTTCTAACGTTGATAGCTTGTAGGCCCCTTTGCCGAGGACTTCTTGGATGTGATACGGTCCTTCCCAAGTTGGGGTTAACTTTCCCTTGGGGAGGGCTCCGCTGGCCTCGTTGTTTCTCAGGACGAACTCTCCGACCTTGAACGCTTGGGCTTTGACTTTGGCATTGTAGTAGCGCTCGAGCTGCTGCTTGTATTTCGCCTCTCTTATTGCTGCTTCATCTCGGCGTAATTCTACCAAGTTAAGGTTTGTGCGCAGCTCCTGGTCATTATCTGTCGTGGTTGCGGAAAGTACTCTCGGGGATGGGCATCCAATCTCTGCGGGTATCATGGCTTCAGAGCCGTATGTGAGGCTGAACGGAGGTTCACCGGTGCTCGTTTTGGTTAGTGTGCGATTAGCCCATAGTACGCTCGGTAATTCCTCTGCCCAAGCCTTACCTTTCGTTCCCAATCTGGCTTTGATGCCCTCCACGATGCTGCGGTTCGCGCGCTCAACCTGGCCGTTGCCTTGTGGGTGCGCGACCGAGGTGAAGGTTGGTTGGATGTGCAAATCCGCGTACCATTTCAGTAACCCCTTATCCGCGAATTGAGTCCCGTTATCTGTGACAATTGACATGGGCAGCCCGAAACGGCAAATGATGAATTCCCAAATGAACTTCTTCACATGGTTAGCCGTGATTTCAGCCAGCGGCTTGGCTTCGACCCATTTGGTGAAATAGTCGATTGCGACTATCAGGAATTTCCTCTTGCCTGTCGTCATTGGGAAAGGTCCCACCAGATCAATTGCCCATTTTTGGAATGGCCATGCCGAGGTTACTGGTATAAGTTCATTCTTTGGACGTAGGGTGTTGGGGGCGTGCCGCTGGCATGAGTCGCATTTGCGGATAATTTTTAAGGCATCCAGGTGCATGCCCGACCAATAGTATCCCGCGTTCATGATCTTCGCGACCACCATGCGCGGCCCCGCGTGTATCCCACATATCCCTTCGTGTATTTCTCGCACCAAATAGTCCGCATCAACTGCATCCACGCACCGCAGCAATGGCCCCAGGTATGACTTCCGATAGAGCACTCCGTCTTGTATTTGGTATTGTAGGGCTTTGTGCTGTATCTTTCTGGCCTCGGCGCGTTGCTCTGGCAGGGCGCCGTTGGTCAGATAGGATGTTATCGGAGTCATCCAGCTGTCAGCACCCGTTTGGATGACGTTGACCTCTTTGGGTGGTACAGACGGTTCGCTCAGCGTTTCGATTCGGACCTCTTTTGCTAAATGGCTGAAGGTTGTAGAGGCCATTTTGCTTAGAGCGTCCGCCGGCTTGTTCTGACTGCGTTTGATGTGGTCGATGGTGCAGCTAGGGAAAGTAGCCATGAGTTCCTTGGCGCGTTGAAGGTATAAAATCATTGAGGGTTCTTTAGCCTCATATTTCCCGCTGATCTGACCGGCGACCAACATTGAATCGACGTGCGCGAAGATGTGCTTGGCGCCTAGCTTGTGCGCGATGCGTAGTCCAGCGAGGAATGCTTCATACTCAGCCTCATTGTTGGTGGCTTTGAATTCGAGCCTTATTGCGTAAGTGAATTCCGCTCCCTCTGGACTGACCAAGCGTATCCCCGCGCCAACGCCATCCTCGTTTGAGGCCCCATCTGTGTAGAGGTTCCAGATGGCCTTCTCGTCATTCGATGGCTGCGGTTCTTGTTCAGCTTTGCATTCTTCTACTTTTTCTTTTGGTACCTCTGCTATGAAATCAGCCAGTACTTGTCCTTTAACCGCCGGGCGCGTCTTGTAATTGATGGTGTGCTCACCCAGCTCAATTGCCCATTTTGCCAATCTCCCAGAAACTTCTGGCTTGGATAGGACATTGTTCAGCTTGTAATCGCTCAGCACATTGATGGGATGTCCTTGGAAATAACGGCGCAGCCGTCTTGATGCATGAACTAGGGCTAGAACTAGCTTCTCCATGATGGTGTATCTGGACTCCGCATCTGTCAGTACTCTGCTGACGTAGTAGATAGGCGTTTGGACCAGCTTTCTGTCTACCATCAGTACTGCGCTCACCGCCTGCTCTGTGGCGCAAAGATACATCGTTAGGGGCTCCCTAGGGAGTGGAGCGGTGAGCGTTGGTAGGTCCATCAAGCATTCCTTCATCTCTTGAAAAGCCTTTTCTGCTTCCGGTGTCCATTTAAAATGGTTCTTTTTCAAACAGCTTTTCAGTGTTTCGATGAAAGGAATGGATTTGCTTGCGTGATGCGACAGAAAGCGATTGATCGCTACAAGGCGTCCATTCAGCGTTTGAACCTCTTTCAGGGTGGATGGGGAGGGCATTTGCGCAATGGCTTGTATTTTTTCGGGGTTTGGTCTGAACCCATCTTTGGTGACCACGACCCCCAGAAACTTGCCTTCTTCCATCCCAAAAGCGCACTTGCTTGGGTTTAGCTTCATGCAGATCGCTTTTAAATGTTTGAAGGTCTCTTCAATGTCTTTTAGCATCTGATCCTCTTCCTTGCTTTTGATGACTAAGTCATCAACATAGACTTCTAGGTTTCTCCCGATCTGCTTGGCGAAAGCGCGGTCCATCAGTCGTTGATACGTGGCTCCGGCGTTTTTTAGGCCAAATGGCATCTTTGTGTAGCAGAAGACTCCTTTATCTGTGCGGAAAGCAGTTTTGTCTTCATCTTCATGTGCCATCTGTATTTGATGGTAGCCTTTGTAAGCGTCCAAAAAACACTTGAAGCGGAACGGGGCTAGAGAGTCTATTTTCAAATCGATTTCGGGTAGGGGATAACAGTCTTTCGGGCATGCTTTGTTGAGGTCGGTGTAGTCTACACACATCCTCCATCCGCCATTGCTTTTCTTAACCATGACTGGGTTCGCGACCCAGGTTTGATATCGTGTTTCCCTCAAAATGCCTGCCTTTAACAGTTCTCCCACTTGCTCATTCATTGCTTGAGTTTTTTCAGCACCCATACTTCTGCGCTTCTGCGCGATGGGTTCTACAGAGCGGTATGTGTTAAGCTTGTGTTGAGCGAGTTCGCGCGGAACACCGATCATGTCCGACGGTTGCCATGCGAAAACATCGATATTTTTGCGGAGGAGTTGTTTCAAATGGTCCCTGATATTTTCGGAGATTTCTGGCCCTATTGTTATGGGTTGCTCAGGGAACTTTGGGTTTAAGATCCACTTTTCTGGTTCAGTGCGCGGGCAGGGCTTCAACATTTTTGTTGGGTGGGGCTCCGTGGTCATGGCGCACTCTCTGTTGGCCCATACAATGGCTACCCCGTTTGGAGTGGGGAAACCGATCGCGCTATGCACGGTGGAGGTGACCATGTTGTAGGAAGCCATGGAGTCCCTGCCCAGGATGATATCATATTTAGACTTGGATGGGATGACGAGGAAGGTGACCTCTTCTGTTCGCGACCGTCCCTGTGCGCCTAGAGTGAGAGGGAAGGATATTTCTCCGAGGGGCGTCACAACCTCGTTGGAGAATCCCATGATCGGCGAATTGATGGGGCGCAGACGCTGCTTATCCTCGTCGTCCAGGAGGTCAAAGCATTGACCATACATAATGTCTGAATTGCTGCCCGTGTCCATGAATGCTCTAGTGGTTCTGTAGTGGTCAAAAATGGCTGTGACAATGATTGCTTTCGTGGCCGATGGGCCGCCTTTGACTATGGGGAAACACACCTGTTGTTCCCTCCATTCTGCTGTTGATTCAGTTTTTCGTTTCTGGCTTCGGTGCCCGCTGCTGTGTATCATCATGCTTATATTCTTTATCTTTTTGGGCGGAGGACCTCCCGCTTGTTTGCGCTCGACGTTTTGCAGCAGGTGGCCGAGCTTGCCGGACTTTAATGCATCTTCAATGGCTTGCCTTAGTTGGTAACACTTATCGGTGTCATGACCGATGTCTTGATGGTATGCGCAAAACTTGTTGTGGTCCAACCCTTCGCGCCGTTTGATGACCTTAGGTTCTGGGAAGTCAACGTTTTCCGTTGCTAGAACTTGCGCCGGTGTTTTGGTTAAGGGAGTCCAGTTGTTGTGACTCCTTCTGTTGGGCTTGTGCACAAGCGAGGTGTTGCGCTGGTAATCTTGTGACGCAGAACGCTTTGGGGTTGTCTGGTCGGCTCCTTGAAGCCTCGTCCAGACATTGCCCTTCGCCCTCCTGTCATGCTTGTTGTTTCGGTTGCGCACTGCTTGCGCTTGTGTGTCTGTGTACTGTGGTGCTTGAATTCTGCTCCAGACGGATAGTTCTCTTTCTGTCTTCGCATAATTTTTAGCGCCGCGCATGATCTCTTCCCATGTATTTGGCATGCCTGTGCATCCGGCCAGCGTGCGGATCAGCGAGTCACATCTGACTCCTTGCGTGAACGCTGCTTTCATAAGCTCGAATCCGATTGGACCAATTTGTAAAGCTTCGCGGTTGAACCTGGTGATGTAATCCTCGATGGACTCATTATCGCGTCTTTTGACTTGCAAAATGTCAGTGGAATCCCGCTCGAGTCTTTTGTTTTGACTGAAGTGGTCCAAGAATTTATCAGTCAGCTCTTTCAGATTATCAATCTTTCCGTTTGGTAGGCTGTCGAACCATACCCGCGCTGCGCCCGTGAGCGTCTGCGCGAACATGTGACACCATGCTGGCAAGGTCCACCGCGCGCATTTTCCTGCGACCTCGAAACTTCGTATGTGGTCGTCAGGGTCGCCGGTGCCGTCGAATTTTCCCAATGTGCTTGGCATTTTTGTCCCAGCGGGCAGTATGGCGAGGGCGATGCGCGGTGTAAACTTTGATTTTTCACTGAACGAGGGGGGGTAATATGGTTTTGTTAGGTCGTCTTCTCCGGACGACAAGTGTGCTCGATCAACGGTGTTGGTCAAGTACTGGCTTGTGTCACGTTGAAAGCGACTCTGTGACTCGTCAGAGTCTTCCCTCCATGTTGGGTCAGTGTTATGGGTGCTTCCGCCAACGTGTCCCGCAGCTCTGGACGGCCCTTCTGAGATAGTGACAGGCCTTCCTTCGCTGAAGGACAGGGCACGGGATGCCTCTCTCAGATGTTGTTCTTTAAGCTTGTGCATGAATGCTTGCTTCAGAGCTTCTTTCTGCTGCGCATACCATACCTCCGGGCTAACCATCGGCGTAGTATGAGCGGCAGGTGAGGTCTGAAGGTTATCAGTTGCGAAATGGAATGACGGGGTTTGCCTTGTCCCGGAGGACGGGGTGTGGCCTACGTCGGTGATGTGAACTTGCTCTTCCACGTGGCTGTCGGGCTGGCTGGTGATTGCCGGAGCAACACCAGTGCCGGACGGGCCTTGTGGAGAGTTTGTGTTGATTGGTAAAGAACTCATCGCTGGTGTGTTGAGAGATAGAAGTTTTTAAATTGCTGTTCTTAATAACTCAATAGACGGATGGCGCCAATGAAGAAACACCAGTCTAATAATCAAAATATAACAATGATAATGAACTAATAATGTAAAGGAACGAACTTCTTATTTATCAGGACAAGTTACAAGACACTGTTACAAGATTATTACAGCGTTTCGACTATAATCTATCTCTCACAGCTCTCTATATGAATTCTATTCCTTCGTTTTCGATCCCTTCTTCTGTCGACGAAGGGAGGTATTTATAGGCTGCTTAGGTAGCCTGTGATTGGCTGTGAGGAGCATGGCAGCTGTCTTGTACGATTGTGGCCGTTGTCATTTTCTGCGCTGTCTTCTTTTGATTGGTCCACGTGTCCTGACGTCGTCCTTTTCGTCCTTTTCTGTACCTCGTACTGGCAGGAGATCGTGGAGCAGGGTGCTCTGGCCTGTGATTGGCTGTTGGCTCTGCTCCTGTCGGGTGATATTTGTAACGCCCCGAAACTCGTTTCGCCTGATTTCTTCATTAAGCGTAATCAGCAAAATGATGAAACAGGACTTAGATGAGAAGAGTGTGGGTTTATTCGAATATGGGAATAACCTACTTAGTATTATTGTGTGTCTAATAAGAGAATTATATTTAAAACTAGCTTGATTGGTTAGTTTTTATAAAGAGTAACTTTAGGTAAAGTTGAGGGACTAAAAGGGTATGTTGGGGGCAAGATTAAAGTGGTCAAAACACCCATTTGGGTGCAAAATCGTGAGCAGCCCCTAGGGGCATCATTGAGCCATAAATCAAACCCTAAATATCCAAAATTGAAGAAGAAAAGCAAGGAGGTTTGAGGGTTGTCTTGAGGGGTTGCAAATTTGGGGTTTTCTACAAGTCTAGGAGCCTTGGTAAGAACCCTAACCCTCAATTGGTATGAAACTCGAACCCACATGTGTTTTTTGAGGAAAACATGTTAAATTCGTATTATGGCTTGATTATAAGTGGTATTGACCATCTCTAATGGTTTAGAGATGAGCTAATCACTAGAAGTTGCTTATTTGCATAGATGATGATATTGGGTTTTTCATTTGAGCTTTGATATTGCTTTAGTATGGGTAAATCCATATAATAGTAAGAATATTGTGTAGTTGATGATATGCATGTGGAAATTGATGATGATTGAAAGTGGTATATGTGTTAATTGTATAGAAATTGAACGAATTGAAGGATATGTGTAGAGTTGAAAGTAGATGTTGCTATTAGTGTAACCCATGGTCATTCTTAGTTAAATGGGTGAATAGAGTAGAAAGAAAGTGAGGTTTTGTTATGTTTAATATTTATGGAATGAAGGGTAATTGATGTGGGTATGAAATGTGATGATTGATGGTATGAGCTATGGAAGTATGCATGAAATGCTTGTACATTGTGTTTTAAATGTTGTACGCACACCATGTGTTCGATGAAATGTTTAGATGAACTTGCGTGCAAGTAATTGATGAGAATGAATGGAATATGATGATTGTAGGAAATTAATATAAAGGATGTGTTTTGATGGAAACCATGTGTGAATTATAATGGATTGTATGTAGGTATGTATGTATGCACATAAGTGATCTTATGGTTGTATATGTGTTCTATAATGTGTGAATTTGTATGCAAGACTCGACAAGTATGAAAGTAATGTGATAGTTGGTGCAAGTGATAGTAGGTTAACATGGGGATTTCGTCTTAGAGAGAAATCATGTGGGAATTAGTTGATTTTATGATTTGGTAAGAAGTATGCATTAGTAGTGTGTACACTATGCTTAAATATTATGATGTACGCGATGTGTTGATTAATTGGTGTGACGAATGATCTTGTATCTTAAATGAGATGTGAACATGATGTCTATGGTGAATCTTATATGATCTAGTACATCAATATGGACATATGTTTCTAAGTAGGATGTTGGTATAGTTGGAAGTTGACTTTCTGGAAAGTCAACAATGTAGAATAACATGGTTAGGCTCCCAAACTTGATTGTGTGATTAGAAACACTATGTGACGCATAACATGTTAAAACTATGAGACATATATGATAATAAGTGGTATTACTATGTGAGAATAAATGTGGTTGTGAATGTACGTTGTAGATATGATAGAAGTTGACTAATGAAAGTCAATGTGATATTTGGTTGAGAATGATTGTTAGTGTGTTATGATCATGTATGCTAACAATGATGTGAAAATGATGATATGAAAGGATAGGAAGGATGGACTCAACCATGGGAAGCTAATGGGTCAAGATGAGGCAAATAAACAAGCATGAACTTGGAGGACTTGAGGTAAGTGATTCCCGAACTTAACTCGCATCTATGATATGGAATTATGTTCACATAGGATGGGAATCTTAAAGGAGTACATGGTTTTGGTTATGGGTCAAGGATTTACATGGTAGTTAACTTGGACTTTGTCTTTGTAAATGTAACTAGTGTAGACAAGGTTTGAGCGAATCAAGTATAGTAGGTGCTTGAACTCAAACCGGAAGCTCGTAGGGGCGTGCTTTCGATCCGAGAATTGATCAAGGTATGTGTGGAATGATGGGTGGGAGAATAGTAAATGAGTTGCTAGAATGTCGGAAATTGTGGGTAAGAATGGCATGAAAGACATTGGGTTGAAAAAGGAAAGCATTGTGCAAGACCTGCAGTTGGCGTAGGATACGCCAGTTTTGGCGTAGGATACGCCAACCCTGGTTTGCCTACGCCAAATTCTGCTGCCCTACGCCACTCTGTCACCCCTTGCCTACGCAAGTGGCGTAGGCTACGCCACTTTTGGCGTATCCTACGCCAAATCCCCCTTCGGCCTTGGATGTTGATTTTTCAACTTGTTTATGCTTCCGTACCTTGCCCGAGCAACTCCAAACCTCATTTATAGTACATATGTGTACTCATGCTCGGGTTTGAGGGAGAGCTTCATGAATGTAAGGTTTGGTAGTTATATGTAGATCGAGTAGAGGATTGGAAACGTCACATTGTCTTAGAGTTTGGCGAAGAAAGAGTAACATAACGGGTAAAGTAGGTTATATGAGGGAATTGTATGCTTGTAAGTATTGTGGGGTTATACGAGGGAATTGTATGCTCGTATGTAAAGTAGGTTATATGAGGGAATTGTATGCTTGTATGTAAAGTATGTTATATGAGGGAATTGTATACTTGTGTGTATTGTGGGGTGTTGAGGGAATTGCATATTTGTATGAATTGTGGGGTTATTAACCTTGTTATGTAAGTGGTAAGGAAGATGCAGGTATGTAAGTGTGAATGCATGAGACTTGTAGGATCAGCTCGGGGTACCACACCCGAACTTCCAAAAAGGCGTTGGAACGAGATCATGGAGCATCTATGGATATTCTCTCCACATTTTGAATAGTGTGTATTAAGTCACTAAGTGAACTAACGAAACGGTTATTTGGTGATCGCAGGTTGTCTTGTCTACCTAATAGAGTAAGGAAAGGATGGAGATCGAGCAAGGAGGCGGATTGTACGAGGACACGACCCTATAACGTGATATAGATGGGTCATGTTCAATGTGATAGAATATATTTAAAAGATGTAATACCTAAAATGTTTAGTAGACTTGGGTTATTAATATCCAAGGTTGTTTTTAAAAGAAATAAATTTTTCGGTTGGTATTTCCGCTGCACGTTTTTCTGTAAATTGGTTTAGGGTGTTACAAGTTGGTATCAGAGCCCTGGTTTGAGTGAAATCTAGTACAAGGAAGTATGTACTTGAACTCAAACTTGTGTGCTCCTAAATATAGTGACCCGTACAATCCAAGGCTCGATCAAGGCCCAAAGGTAGAATTTAATATTAACTCACATGACATGTTAAAAGCTAATTGTGGTGTTTATGTTAAGGTGAGCTTTTGGTGGATAATGAAGAGGTCTCAAGGACACGATTCAAGATAGATCGCGGAAATTGTAGATAAGATGGAATAATCACAGGTACGCGATAGTTAACTATTGGTACCAGTGGGAGGAAAATCCTTTGGGATGGTAAAACATAGAAGGAAAAAATGACCATGTTATTTAGAAAGTAAATTGAAATGTGGCACGAAGCTGAAAACCAGTCCCTAGGCATAAGGTAATGATTACGTGAAGGCACGTGGGTAGCATGTGGACTGTACACCTGGCCAGTGCACAAGAAGCATGCGAAACACGTGAGACCATGAGAATCATTACAGGTATGCCTGGTAGAATTGGAAAGTAAGTGGTCGTGTGGGTAAATAGTTGGAATGAAAGGTTTGAGTCCGTAGATAAGTACGGATCAAATCAAAATGGTGGAGATACCCTTATGGGTTAAAAATGGTAGAATGACCATCATGGGTCAAAATGGTGGAAATACCCTTATGGGTTAAAATGGTAGAATGACCATGATGGGTCAAAATGGTGGAAATACCATTATGGGTTAAAATGGTAGAATGACCATGATGGGTCAAAATGTTGGAAAACCCTTATGGGTCAAAATTGTAGAAAACCCTTATGGGTCAAAATGGATGGAAAGATCCTTATGGGTCAAAATGGTTGGAAAGGCCTCAATGGGTCAAGAGGTTGGAAAGACCTTAACGGGTCATATGGTTGAAACCATGTAAAATAGGTCGGAAAGACCTTAGCGGGTCAAGCGGCTGGGAAGACCATAAATGGTAAAAAGGGGTGAAATTATAGAAATTGTGAAAATGACCTTGATCGGGTCAAATAGTGGAAATGTAAAAATATAGAATTACCCAAGTAATGGGTCAGATTTGTTGGAAAGTTGTAGAATTATGGAATAGTCTATGAAGTAAGTCAAGTTGGGTAGGAATGAAGGAGAGAATACACTATTCTCTCTAACCAAGATAAGCGCAAGTTAGTAACTTAATTTAGATCTGCATGTTTTGTGGCATGTAAAATGCATAAATATGTGTAGTGGAAGGTGGTAAGGCATGGTATTAATGTGAGTTATTTTGTAGAAACCTATAGAAAACGAATGAACGGTTAATCTTTTGAAAGATTCGTACCCTTATATGCAGAAAATGAATGAGGTGGGGAGATGCCAGAATGTGATGTAGGGATTGTTATAAAATAGTAGAATAAGGCGCAATTACCTCGAAAAGTCAAATTGTAGAAAGTTTACAAGATAATGAATAATTTGTAAAGATTTGGCATAGGAGAATGCAATAAGTAATGTAGTATAGCACGTAAACAGGAGATCAGGAAGGAAATGTATATAATTAGACATTACAAGTGAAAGAAAACTTGTATGGACCAATGAAGGTCGATTTTCATGAAGGAAAGGTATATGCCTAACCAATAAATTTTGTAGATACGAATGGTCGAAATTATGAATTCGATGAAATCTACAAGATAGGTGATATGAAGTGAACGAGTTGGAACTCCTTGTGAATGAACTAAAGCAAGATAAGTATGGCATGGAATTATTAGGGAGAAAGTCAAGCCGACGACTAGATGATCGGTTAATGTTGCGAAAGGAAGGTTAGTGAATTCGGTTATTTTGTGATTGTTAAGTAGGAAATTGATATGTCGAATAGTACCC
Organism: Ambrosia x helenae; assembly: GCA_030844895.1. NCBI lineage: Eukaryota > Viridiplantae > Streptophyta > Magnoliopsida > Asterales > Asteraceae > Ambrosia > Ambrosia x helenae. The sequence continues at coordinate 188,699 of JAUTDX010007028.1, read as the reverse complement.
ACGTATAAATGAATGATATCTTACGTATGTTGTAGCTCGGAAGGTTTGACTTTTAAAGGTCAAAAAGATGAATGAGTCTTAGCTTAGATTCGGTGTGGTAAGTAAGGGGCATACGTGTCGACAGTAGGTAGTGCATGAAATGGACTAACAACCAAATAGGTATGAACAGAATGACTCTAAAGTCTACCAAAAGGGGTGGGGTGAGTATGGTAGATACATTGATCCGGTAGGGACTATAGAACGACGTTGGATTCTCAAGTTGAGTATGATTAAGTGAAGGTGAAACAGTAGTTAATTTATGATAGTGTGGTATGCTTGATGTTTGCATGAAGGCTCGTGTTAATAGTAGAAAGTGTGGACATATAACTATGTTTAGCCTCAATTAAAGTCATAGTATGGTCATTACGGTGGGTTTGCGAGATGGCAAGAAACTTGGAATGAATTGATTCAGTAAATAGAACAGTAAAGGATTTTTAGTGTGGTAATAGGGAAAGAGGTTTCGGGGACGAAACCTTCTTTAAGGGGGGGTAGACTTGTAACGCCCCGAAACTCGTTTCGCCTGATTTCTTCATTAAGCGTAATCAGCAAAATGATGAAACAGGACTTAGATGAGAAGAGTGTGGGTTTATTCGAATATGGGAATAACCTACTTAGTATTATTGTGTGTCTAATAAGAGAATTATATTTAAAACTAGCTTGATTGGTTAGTTTTTATAAAGAGTAACTTTAGGTAAAGTTGAGGGACTAAAAGGGTATGTTGGGGGCAAGATTAAAGTGGTCAAAACACCCATTTGGGTGCAAAATCGTGAGCAGCCCCTAGGGGCATCATTGAGCCATAAATCAAACCCTAAATATCCAAAATTGAAGAAGAAAAGCAAGGAGGTTTGAGGGTTGTCTTGAGGGGTTGCAAATTTGGGGTTTTCTACAAGTCTAGGAGCCTTGGTAAGAACCCTAACCCTCAATTGGTATGAAACTCGAACCCACATGTGTTTTTTGAGGAAAACATGTTAAATTCGTATTATGGCTTGATTATAAGTGGTATTGACCATCTCTAATGGTTTAGAGATGAGCTAATCACTAGAAGTTGCTTATTTGCATAGATGATGATATTGGGTTTTTCATTTGAGCTTTGATATTGCTTTAGTATGGGTAAATCCATATAATAGTAAGAATATTGTGTAGTTGATGATATGCATGTGGAAATTGATGATGATTGAAAGTGGTATATGTGTTAATTGTATAGAAATTGAATGAATTGAAGGATATGTGTAGAGTTGAAAGTAGATGTTGCTATTAGTGTAACCCATGGTCATTCTTAGTTAAATGGGTGAATAGAGTAGAAAGAAAGTGAGGTTTTGTTATGTTTAATATTTATGGAATGAAGGGTAATTGATGTGGGTATGAAATGTGATGATTGATGGTATGAGCTATGGAAGTATGCATGAAATGCTTGTACATTGTGTTTTAAATGTTGTACGCACACCATGTGTTCGATGAAATGTTTAGATGAACTTGCGTGCAAGTAATTGATGAGAATGAATGGAATATGATGATTGTAGGAAATTAATATAAAGGATGTGTTTTGATGGAAACCATGTGTGAATTATAATGGATTGTATGTAGGTATGTATGTATGCACATAAGTGATCTTATGGTTGTATATGTGTTCTATAATGTGTGAATTTGTATGCAAGACTCGACAAGTATGAAAGTAATGTGATAGTTGGTGCAAGTGATAGTAGGTTAACATGGGGATTTCGTCTTAGAGAGAAATCATGTGGGAATTAGTTGATTTTATGATTTGGTAAGAAGTATGCATTAGTAGTGTGTACACTATGCTTAAATATTATGATGTACGCGATGTGTTGATTAATTGGTGTGACGAATGATCTTGTATCTTAAATGAGATGTGAACATGATGTCTATGGTGAATCTTATATGATCTAGTACATCAATATGGACATATGTTTCTAAGTAGGATGTTGGTATAGTTGGAAGTTGACTTTCTGGAAAGTCAACAATGTAGAATAACATGGTTAGGCTCCCAAACTTGATTGTGTGATTAGAAACACTATGTGACGCATAACATGTTAAAACTATGAGACATATATGATAATAAGTGGTATTACTATGTGAGAATAAATGTGGTTGTGAATGTACGTTGTAGATATGATAGAAGTTGACTAATGAAAGTCAATGTGATATTTGGTTGAGAATGATTGTTAGTGTGTTATGATCATGTATGCTAACAATGATGTGAAAATGATGATATGAAAGGATAGGAAGGATGGACTCAACCATGGGAAGCTAATGGGTCAAGATGAGGCAAATAAACAAGCATGAACTTGGAGGACTTGAGGTAAGTGATTCCCGAACTTAACTCGCATCTATGATATGGAATTATGTTCACATAGGATGGGAATCTTAAAGGAGTACATGGTTTTGGTTATGGGTCAAGGATTTACATGGTAGTTAACTTGGACTTTGTCTTTGTAAATGTAACTAGTGTAGACAAGGTTTGAGCGAATCAAGTATAGTAGGTGCTTGAACTCAAACCGGAAGCTCGTAGGGGCGTGCTTTCGATCCGAGAATTGATCAAGGTATGTGTGGAATGATGGGTGGGAGAATAGTAAATGAGTTGCTAGAATGTCGGAAATTGTGGGTAAGAATGGCATGAAAGACATTGGGTTGAAAAAGGAAAGCATTGTGCAAGACCTGCAGTTGGCGTAGGATACGCCAGTTTTGGCGTAGGATACGCCAACCCTGGTTTGCCTACGCCAAATTCTGCTGCCCTACGCCACTCTGTCACCCCTTGCCTACGCAAGTGGCGTAGGCTACGCCACTTTTGGCGTATCCTACGCCAAATCCCCCTTCGGCCTTGGATGTTGATTTTTCAACTTGTTTATGCTTCCGTACCTTGCCCGAGCAACTCCAAACCTCATTTATAGTACATATGTGTACTCATGCTCGGGTTTGAGGGAGAGCTTCATGAATGTAAGGGTTGGTAGTTATATGTAGATCGAGTAGAGGATTGGAAACGTCACATTGTCTTAGAGTTTGGCGAAGAAAGAGTAACATAACGGGTAAAGTAGGTTATATGAGGGAATTGTATGCTTGTAAGTATTGTGGGGTTATACGAGGGAATTGTATGCTCGTATGTAAAGTAGGTTATATGAGGGAATTGTATGCTTGTATGTAAAGTATGTTATATGAGGGAATTGTATACTTGTGTGTATTGTGGGGTGTTGAGGGAATTGCATATTTGTATGAATTGTGGGGTTATTAACCTTGTTATGTAAGTGGTAAGGAAGATGCAGGTATGTAAGTGTGAATGCATGAGACTTGTAGGATCAGCTCGGGGTACCACACCCGAACTTCCAAAAAGGCGTTGGAACGAGATCATGGAGCATCTATGGATATTCTCTCCACATTTTGAATAGTGTGTATTAAGTCACTAAGTGAACTAACGAAACGGTTATTTGGTGATCGCAGGTTGTCTTGTCTACCTAATAGAGTAAGGAAAGGATGGAGATCGAGCAAGGAGGCGGATTGTACGAGGACACGACCCTATAACGTGATATAGATGGGTCATGTTCAATGTGATAGAATATATTTAAAAGATGTAATACCTAAAATGTTTAGTAGACTTGGGTTATTAATATCCAAGGTTGTTTTTAAAAGAAATAAATTTTTCGGTTGGTATTTCCGCTGCACGTTTTTCTGTAAATTGGTTTAGGGTGTTACAATATTTGTCCTTTTTTGCTGTTGCGTGCGCCGTCTTCCAGAACGCCACGTCATATTATTGTGCTGACGTGCGCGCGGGTTTCCTTCCTGCGCGTGTGCGGGTAGCTATCTCTTCAAAGGTGGACAAAGAAATCAATGCAAATGGTGACTTCTTTACTTAAATTTAATTCCCTCAGGTAGCGTTTGGTATGATGGAATGAAAGGGGGAATGGAATGGATCATTACAAGGTAATGAAAAATAATGTGTTTGGTTGGCTAAAGGAATGGAATCACCCATTCCACAAGGCATTTCATTCCCTCAAAACCATTCCATCCACCCCCCATGTTTTTTTTTCATTCCATCCCCATTCACCCTTTACTAACAAAAGCATAACCCACCACCACCACCCACCACCACTATCGCCACCACCCATCGCTGCCGCCACCACCTACCGCCGTCGCCACCACCCACCGCCGCCGCCACCACCCACCACCACCGTCACCACCCGCCGCCGCCACCACCCACCACCACTATCGCCACCACCCACTGCCGCCGCCACCACCCACTGCCGCCGCCACCACCCACCACCGCCGTCACCACCACCCACCACCACCGTCACCACCCACCACCACCACCGCTACCAACCACCGCCACCACCCACCACCACCGTCACAACCCACCACCGCCGCCACCACCCACCACCACCACCACCCACTACCTTCACCCTCCCACCACCGCCGCCATACAAAACCACCCACCGCCGCCTACCACCGTCATCCACCCACCGCCACCTCCACCACCTACCACCATCATTCACTACAATTTCCTTTACCCACCACTACCGCCGCCACCCATCACCGCCGTCTCCTCCACCCACCACCGCCACTACTCACCATTGTCACCCACCCACCATCACCGCCATCCACCTCCACCCATCGCCACCGTTGCCGCCACCCACCACCGTCGTCGCCACCGCCTATCACCGCCGTCGCCATCCACCACCACGCTACCGTCACACACCACCACCTACCATCACCACCACCAACCGCCACCCACCACCACCGCCATCCACCACCGCCACTACTCACCATCGTCACCCACCCACCATTACGACCATCCACCTCCACCTTCCACCGTCGTCGCCGCCGCCACCGACCACAGCCGCCGCCGCCCACCGCCGCCGCTACCGCCACATATCACCACCCACCATCACCGCCACTGACCACCACCCACCACCGCCACTAACCATCGATTTTATTCATTCGTTTTTTCTTGTCCATCCAGCAACACAAAGTAATGTTTTGTTTCATTCCCACATGACAACCAAACAAGACATGGAATGGTAATGATCCATTCCATTACCTTGTCCATTCCATTACCTCGTCCATTCCATTCCCCCATCCATTCCATTACCCCATACCAAACAGACCCTCAAATCTTTTAAAGGTCAAGTACCTTTTATATATATATTTTTTTAAATAATACAACAATTAATCAAGTTTGTTTTTAATTTTAGTATAACGTTGCTATATTAAAATGAAGACGTTTTTAAGAAAAATATCTAGTGCACTATGCAGAAAACGATGTGTATTAATGCCCTCATATGTTAGACGGTTCGGAGTGTGTGGGGGGTGGGGGAAGCTCCTTGGGCGGGGAAATTTTCATGAGCGTGGGGGCAAGGGTGGAGTGTTGTTGGAGGTTTGTGATTGGCTTCTATTTTTTTTTTTATTTTTTTTTAAATCTAACACACAATTAATAATAATAATAATAATATCCCCTTCCACTCCCCACAATTTTCACCCTTCACATATGAGGCTCACAAGTGCCACACGACGCTTCATGCCCCTCTTTCCCCCTCCACTCCGTATGGTCTTAATGTGTCTTAACCCATTTAGAATTCACAAAGTTTTCTACGTTGTGTTCACCTAGTCTAAGTGTGACACATTGATGTGTCTAACCCATTAGATTGTTGTATTTAAAACCATATGGCATCTACCTTCGCCCTAATGTACATGTATAACATGATGTGATCCCTTCATAAGCTTTGCACTACATAAGCTTTGCACACTAAAAAAAATACTTGTGGTTCTGAAAAAAAACTACATTCTTACACTTTTACAATAACCTCAATGTGTGCGCGGGCGCGCATGCATGTATTCAGTGGCGTAGTTTGTATAGAATTTTTTTGGTATATACAGTTTCGATCCCCCGAAATTGGTTTTCGACCCCCAAAAACTAGTGATTTCCGACCCCCCGGTGACTTCTAACCCCCGATGTTTCGGGTCAAGTTTCGCCACTGTATGTATCACTACTACACAAACGATTTGTTGGTGCTGTATAATTTTTTGTAGTGGTGCGGTTATGAATCCAACTGCACCTTTTATTCAAGGTTGATTTAATGGTGGTTTTAGTTTTATTTGTTGGTGCTATAGGCTTAATAATTGTCCAACCCCATTTAATGATTCCATATGTAATATGTTGATGGTGCGGGTCACATTTAAAAATAATAATATAAAATTCAAACGGTTTGTTTATAATATAATATAATAATATATTTAAAATTCAAAGTCAAACAACTAAATTTTTATTAGTGGGGTGTTTGCGCATTGAGGCGGGAAACCACATTTAGGTAGCGTTTGGTATGGTGGAATGAAATGGACCATTACTAGATAATGAAAAAATAGTGTGTTTGGTTCGTCCAAGGAATAAAATCACCCATTTCACAAGGTATTCAATTCTCTCAAAACCATTTCATCCACCCCCATGTCTTTTTCTCAATAATAGAACATACTTGTCTTAATCAGTCATCTTGGGCCTTATAGGATCACAATGGGCAATGTTAGATTATACAAGTCTTAATGGATCATATTGGGCTTAGTGGATCACAGTGGGCAATAGTAGATCATACATGCCTTAATCGACTAAATTGGGCCTTAACGGATCATTGGGCCTTAAAGGATTGTGATGGGCAATATTTGATTAACATGTACAAGTCTTAATGGATCATATTGGGCTTAATGGATCACAATGGACAACAATAGAATATACAAGTCTTAATCGGTCATATTGGGCCTTATAGGATCACAATGGGCAATGTTAGATTATACAAGTCTTAATGGATCATATTGGGCTTAATGGATCACAGTGGACAATAGTAGATCATACATGTCTTAATCGGCTAAATTGGGCCTTAATGGATCACAATCGATAATAGTAGATTATATATGTCTTAATCGAACACATTGGGCCTTAAAGGATTGTGATGGGCAATATTAGATCATATACGTCTTAATGGATCATATTGGGTCTTAATGAATCATAGTGGGCAATATTATACCACACATCTCTTAATTGGTCAAATTGGGCCTTAATGGATCACAATGGGCAATAATATATCATACAAGTCTTAATTGATCAAACTGGGTCTTATTAGATCACAATGTGCAATAGTAGGTCATACATGTCTTAATCGGTCAAATTGGGCCTTAATGGATCACAATGGGCAATAATAGATGTTAGGACAAAAAGGATTGGTGAAACCACTTTTGCAAACCTTAGTCTAATTCACTTTCTGTCAAAATACTCTAAGTATGGAACTGCTGAAGACAAAGAATCAAACTGCTGAAGAAGAGATTCAGAAGTGCTGAAGAAGAAGTCATCAGAAGTTCTGAAGTTCAAACCAGACACTTCTACTGAAGAACTACTGAAGACAAACTACTCATCAGTAGTTTGTCATTCATCAGTACTTAAAGAAGATCTTTTCCACCGCCTTTGTATATCAGTAGTTTAATACTTTAGTATTTCTTTTTTGCTTTATGTACAAGTTCCAAGACTGCAACTTGTTGCAACTTGTTTCTGAACTTGCTTTTGGCAAGGTTCATGTATTTGTAAAGTCTATAAATAGAAGGATTCATCCTTCTGTTTTAGACATTGATTTTAATACAAGAAATCCTTCAACTCTTATTATTGTTATTTCCATTTCGTGTTTACTGAGAATCTGTCAAAGTATTTCATTCTCATTCAATACTTAGATTCTCAATAAACACTTCTCATTTATTAGTTCTTGATTCCAGGGGGAGTAATAACTCCTGTTGATAAAGTGTAGCTATAAACTTATAAACATTCCGCTGTGCTAACACTCACCAAGAACTTGCTAAACACTTAAGTGTCAACTAGCAAGTTCAACTAAAAGAACAGCTTACTGATCCAACAATTGGTATCAGAGCACTGGTTTATCTGATAACATATCAATCTAACACATTGAGAATCAGACACAGGCTCTTATTGATATTCAATAAAGGATTATAAGCTCACTTTTATCAACATCCATCACTTTAAGAGATATTTGACAAATCAATACTCTTTAAAATGGATCCTCATAATACTAGTTCTGCCACTAAACCTGCCATGCTTGTAAGAAATGAATATAACATATGGCAAAGGAGAATGGGACATACATTATCACAGACCAACACAGGTTGCTGGAAATCTGTGATATATGGTCCTCATAAACCAGTAAACATTAATCCAGAAACTAAAGAAGAGATTCCAAAAGAACCAAAAGACTATACTGAAGATGATTTCCTAAAACTTGAGCTTGATGCAAAAGCTTTCTCTATGTTGTCAATGGCACTCCCAAATGAAATCTACTCTGGCCTATTACATTGTGATAGTGCCAAAGAGCTTTGGGACTGCCTAAAAGAACAGTTTGGAGGAACTGAAGAAGTGATTGCCAACACCAGAGAAATCTTGGCTCAACAATATGAGACTTTTGCTCACATTAATGGGGAAACTTTAACTCAGCAATTTGAAAGATTTTCCTCATTAATATCTGAGCTAAAACTAAATGGTCAGACCTATACAACGGTATCTATGCTTCATAGATTTTTAAGGTCTTTACCTGATAAATGGGAAACATACTCAATAGTCTTAAGATCTTCACCAGATTTTAGCTCCCTCACTCTTACAAAACTTCAAGGGAGATTACTTACTTTTGAGAGAGAAATTGATCAAAAGAAAAAGTTACAAAATTCTGGTAAAACTGCTGATGACTATCTACCAGGTAGTACAACACTATTGGGACAAGACTCACCAACTTGTTCAAATAGTTTTGGATCTTTTGACCACATTGACATAACTGCTGGGATCTCATCTGAAAGATCATTCCCAGTTATGACAATAATGATTTAGGTCAAACTGCTGATAACATGTGTTTTATCATGGATGACTTAAATAGTTTCAGCAGTGATGACCTAGAAGAAATGGATATTTTGCACCAACTGGCCATGTTAAGTTTAAAAACAAATAAATTTTACAAAAGGTCAGGAAGGAAGTTTCCAGGACTTAACAGTTCTACAAAAATTGGTTTTTGACAAATCTAAACTTAGATGTCACAAGTGTCAAAAGTTGGACACTTTGCTAGAGAATGTAGAAGATCTGGCTCTAACCAATCTCAGTCTGGAAACAATTTTAACCCCAATTATAACAGGAATAATGGAACACAAGGGAGTGCACATTTTGTACAAGCACAAGCTCCACAACTCCAATATGTGCCACAAGTACAATATGTACAGATGCCTGCTCAACAGATGCAGAGCCAACAATCAATCCCTGTGACACCCGGCATGTTCGGCTTAAACATATTAGTAACATCTAAGTCTACCTTAGCGAGAAACGTTTATAAACAAACTTAACCGGGTTAGTTGAGTTGGGTCAAGTTAGGATTGTCCAGGGTACAATGATCTGGAGGATCATTGGGAGTCGTTTTGGTAATACACTAGTACCGGGTTCCGTTGTTGGTGACATTACATGAACTAATTAAGTATATGTGTAGATTATGGGTTGTGTGGTGGTTTATATACATAGACGTGTTTAAATGATGTGTAAATGATTATCTGTGCTTTAATGTGTTAAATATAGACTAAGGATGCATGCTTATGTGTTAAGATGTGTTAGAATGCGTTAAACACGACAAACTGGAAAACTAGCTAAGAATGGGCTCTGGTTCGACCACTTCGAGTGGTCGAAGGAGAGGAAAATTTTCTGGTTCGACCCATGCAAGTGGGCGAACCAGGGAAGTGGAATTGAAGAATTCCCTTCGACCTGGACAAGTCTCATTCGACCCTGTGAAAGGGGCGAAGGAGACCACCTTCGACCAATCAATTGGTGCGAAGGAGGATCAGTATAAATACCAACCTTAGTCATTTTTCATCATTTCACAAACCCTAACCGCCCCAAAACGCTCTCAAACGATCTTAAACACTAAGGAAGGAGTTTTTGCTCTTCTTTTTCATAATCTAACCTATCTACAACATCTAAACAAGAATCCAAGGTGTGTTCATAATCCTAAATCTTTTAAAAGCATTTTAATTCGTTTTCATCTAACCTTAATTGTCCAGATCTGTTCTAAGGGTGTTTTTATGATTAAAAACCTTTTAAACATCTTTCTAAAACAAAACCCTATCATTTAACATGAGTTTTCATAATAAGTAACATGTGTTAATTGAGTATTATGTGGTGTAATGTGTTATTCAATGCTTTGCTGCTTTATCTATGTTAGAGACATGATGTAGGATTGCTTTTAATGCTGATTGATTGTTGTTTAGGGTTAGAATCGATTGGATGATGATATTATGTGTAAATTGGGGATTTTGACGAATCTAGACGTAACATGTGGTGTTTATAATCAATAGAACCCATAGGGATGGTCGGATGATCGATAAACTGAGTATTTTAAATCAAACATGAGTCGATTTCAAAAGTTTCCAAATTGGGTAAAGATTTCATGCATGAAAGTGACGTTTCCATAATTTTTGCCATTTTGAGAAAGGGCTGAAACGGATATGGTTTGGGGCAAAATCAGTGGGGTTTTGTTAGGATAACATAATCATGTTTGACTGCTGTGATTGGCAATGTTTCGAGTCGTTTTGAATGTGTTTTAAGCGTTTTTAGGCAAAATAGAACAACAGGGGCGAACCTGGCCTCCTTCGACCAGTCGAAGGTGCGAAGGAGGAATCCCAGGGTCGAACCAGGCTTTTCAGTGGGCGAACGTGGCAAAACGTGCGAAGGAAGCATCAAACGGTCGAATGAGAGGTAAAAGGTGCGAAGGAGGCCTTAAACTGACTGGTTCGACCGTTCTGATGCAGAAATGAGATTTTTGATACAAACTAAGTGTTTTATGCTTGAACCTTGCGTGTAATCTATGTGTACTTGATTAGTTAGGGTAATGGGTCACCAACGGGATGGCGGGTCGGTCTAGTGTGTCGGTTGAACATTTAAACACGTTTTAAAACATACTTGGTTATGATCTGGACAATCGGGGGCTAGATAACCTTATGGTTATTAGTCGGAACACTTATGTGAACATTTTGATAGATCTCCGGTAGAGGGATTATCAAGGGCTAAACATCTTTACTTATAATTGAAGAACGCTATCTAAGGTGAGTTCACGGCCCCACTTTTACTGCTTTAACTTTTGGGGGAGAAAACATGCGCTAAACAGTTTTGGTAACATATGTCATACTATGGTTTTAACTTTATATTGCTATACGATCTTTTGGAAAGTCCCGGGGGAAACCATGAATGTGCGGGTTTGCACAACGGGGGAAATGTGGATAGATCTATTGGGCGTGACCTGCCCCACTCGTCGGCTTGGAGGGCCGGGCGGGTGCATATTGTCTCGAACAGGAACATTATCTTGCTGAACATTACGGGCTGCTAAACATGCTAAACATTGCTAAACGTGTCCAGTAATGGTTTCCAATCGTAGTAGTAATAAAATATACGCCTAGCTAGCGTACTTGGTAGCATTGATATAGTATGGACATGGTAACACTTGGTAACTCTTTTTGAACAAACCTGTGAACTCACCAGCATTATATGTTGACGTCTTTTGGCATGTTTTTCTCAGGTCTCTAAGGTAGCAACAACTGGATCTAGGCGCACGAGTCGGCACGGGCGTCTAGGGTTTAGAGCATGGTCTTCATTAAACATCTGAACTATGTCTTTTGGGTTGTAAACATTTAAAGCTTCCGCTACAGTTTATGCTTTTATAAATATATCTTTTGGGTTTTGTGTTATGCATATAGTGTTGTTTATTGTGACCGTTGACTTGAAACCTGGTTTGTCATGCGCCTCGCGGTAAAACCCCGCAAGTGGAATTTGAGGGTGTGACAGATTGGTATCAGAGCCAATGGTTATAGTGAACTAGGACTGCATTTAGAGTCTAGTCTATAGCCGAGTCGCACACACTAGACGGTCACATACTTGTGTCGGTTTGGAACATGTACTAACTTTGTCGGGGTGTCGTTACATTATTATCATACTTCTCTGTTACATCATCCGTTTTTATTTGGGTTCTTACCTACTCTTGTCTTCTTCTTCTGGATCGAAGGAGGAGGGGTTGATTTGTTGGTTCTCGCACACACATGCCTTCTTACACTTGCACCTATTGCCACATAGGCGACAATGTTCGGTGACTGGGGTCTAAATTAGGGGTACATCTGGAGGATCATGTAGAGCAGTTTATCATTTCGGGTGCACACGAAATAATAAACTGGGATGCATGAAAATCCCGATGGACTTCGAATTTGGATGTATAGTCCTGAATTTGTCCCTAGGTTAACTCTTGAAAAATTTCTAGTGGTTGACACTGGAAGTGAATCTGAATCTCTCGATTTCTTGGTTTGTTAGATCATGTCTGGTGCTCGTGGTGGTGGACGTCGTGGTGGTGGTCGTGGCGGCGGTGGTCGTGCCGGAGGCGGTGGTCGTGGGAACATCAACATGACCCAAGCTGAGCTGAACAACTTGCTCCAGCAGCAAGTGAACATGGCTATGGCTAATTTCCAGGCCGGGATTAATGCCATGGGTGGTGAGTTGATTTCTGTCGACCTTGCCTCATTTTTGGGTTTCGTGTCCTTTCGTTTGTGTTTTACTCGTGTACCGTGTTTCAGGTGTTGGTGCCAATCCACCCCCACCTCAGTGCTCTTATAAGAAGTTTAGGGACTGTCAGCCCCATAACTTCGCTGGAACTGAAGGGGCAGTGGGACTGCTCCGATGGTTGGAGAAGGTTGAATCTGTGTTTGTCATGTGTAACTGTCCTGCTGGGGACCGAGTGAAGTATGCTACTGCGACATTTGAGGGGCCTGCATTGTCGTGGTGGAATGCTACTACTCAGAATATGGGACTGGGAGAGGCTATTGCTATGCCTTGGGCGGAGTTTGTGCAGCTTTTGAGAGGTGAGTACTGTCCGAGGGAGGAGATACAGAAGTTGGAGCATGAGGTCTGGAGTTACAAGATGGTTGGGTCGGAGATTGAGGAGTATACTGTGAGGAGGAACGAGCTGGCGGTGTTGTGTCCTGACTTACACACACCCGAGTACAGGAGGATCGAGCACTATGTGTCTGGACTAGTGCCCGAGATTGCTGGGTTGGTGGCTGCTGGGAATCTTCCCACTATTGCTGAAGTTGTCCGATCAGCTCATCGGATGACTAACCTGAAGGTGGCGGAAGGCGTTTTGCCACCCAAGGGTACTACTGTGAAGACTACTGAGGGGAACAAGAGGAAGTGGGAGAGTGTGGGGAAGAGTGTGGTGCCAGCTCAGCCGGCAAGGAAGTTTGATACGTCTGGGTCTTCTTCTGGGGCAAAGACGGGTGGGTATGTCGGAAAGCATCCCAAGTGTAACAAGTGTGGCTTTCACCATTCGGGGAATTGTGATCGAGCTCGTTGTCATCGGTGCCATCAGTTGGGACACCATGCTAAGGATTGCAAGGTGGCGCTCACCCCAACTCAGACTCCTGCGGCTACTCCTGCTCCTGCTGCTCAGGGGACTCAGGGGAGGCAGGGGTGTTACAACTGTGGTGACACGGGACACTTCAAGCGTGATTGTCCCAAGCTGAAGCAGGGCGATAATGGGAGGGGCGGAAACGGTAGCGGTAACGGGAATGGCGGCGGAGGCAGGACTGCGCGTGCTTTCGTCATTGGGTCTGCGGAGGCTAGGCAGGATCCAGACACAGTTACCGGTACGTTCCTTCTCAACAATCGCTATGTTTCTGTTTTATTTGATTCTGGTGCCGATAAGAGCTTCGTATCTGTGGATGTTAGTCAGTTGCTAGATATAGTACCCACACCTTTAGAGGCTAAGTACTTGATAGAATTGGCTAATGGTAAGAACATCGAGGCGACTCATATCCTTAGGGAGTGTCACTTGGAACTGTCGGGTCTGTCATTCCCCATTGACCTTATGCCTGTACCTTTGGGTAGTTTCGATGTCGTTGTGGGCATGGATTGGTTATCGTTGTATCGTGCAGAGATTGTTTGCTTTGACAAGGTTATTCGGATCCCTCTCCCCGATGGAGAGATTCTTTCGGTTCATGGCGAGAAAAGCGGTGCCCCGCTGAGTATCATTTCCAGCATGAAAGCCCGTAAGTATCTTCGGAAGGGCTGTTCGGCCATTCTGGCACTTGTTAACGTTTCTACTGACGATGAGAAGAAGATCGAGGATATCCCGGTGGTTCGTGACTTTCATGATGTGTTTCCTGATGATTTGCCTGGTCTTCCTCCCCATCGTCAGGTTGAGTTTGGTATTGATCTTGCTCCGGGCGCAGCTCCTATTGCCCGAGCTCCGTATCGTCTTGCACCTCCCGAGATGCAGGAGTTATCCAGCCAGTTACAGGAACTCTTGGAAAAGGGTTTCATTCGACCGAGCTCGTCCCCGTGGGGAGCTCCTATTTTATTTGTGAAGAAGAAGGACGGGAGCCTTCGTATGTGTATTGATTACCGTGAGCTGAACAAAGTGACCATCAAGAATCGTTATCCTCTTCCTCGCATTGATGATCTCTTTGACCAGCTTCAGGGCTCCAGCTATTATTCGAAGATTGATTTGCGGTCCGGTTATCACCAGTTGCGCGTCAGGGAAGCTGACATTCAGAAGACTGCCTTTCGCACTCGTTATGGCCATTTTGAGTTCTTGGTCATGCCTTTTGGTCTCACTAACGCACCTGCGGTGTTCATGGATTTGATGAACCGCGTTTGCAAGCCTTACCTTGATAAGTTCGTCATCGTGTTTATTGACGACATTCTGATCTATTCCAAGAACAAGGCGGATCACGAGGAACATCTGCGGTTGGTCTTGGAACTTTTGAGACAAGAGCAGTTGTATGCTAAGTTCTCAAAGTGTGATTTTTGGTTGCGAGAAGTTCAATTCCTAGGACATGTGGTGAATGAACTGGGAATTCATGTCGATCCGGCTAAGATCGAAGCTATTAAAGACTGGGAAGCACCAAAGACGCCATCTGAGGTGCGGCAATTCCTAGGTCTTGCGGGTTACTATCGTCGTTTCATCGAGGGATTTTCGAAGATCGCTCAACCCCTCACTGCTCTCACCCAGAAGGACCGAAAGTTCGACTGGGACGAACCACAGGAATCAGCATTTCAGATGCTGAAGCTTAAACTTTGTTCTGCACCTATCTTATCCCTTCCTGAGGGTGCGGATGATTTCGTTGTGTACTGTGATGCTTCTATACGGGGTCTTGGTTGCGTGTTGATGCAGCGCGGGAAGGTCATTGCTTATGCTTCTCGTCAACTCAAAGTTCATGAGAAGAATTACACTACTCATGACTTAAAACTGGGTGCAGTGGTCTTTGCGTTGAAAATCTGGAGACATTACTTGTACGGTACCAAGTGTGAAGTTTACACCGATCACAAGAGTCTCCAGCATATTTTCGACCAGAAGGTGTTAAACATGCGGCAGCGTCGTTGGGTTGAACTCTTGAACGACTACGACTGTGCGATTAAGTACCATCCTGGCAAGGCAAACGTTGTGGCGGATGCCTTGAGCAGGAAAGAGTCGGCGAAGCCTCGGCGTGTCCGAGCCTTGCAGCTTACCATTCATTCCTCCTTACCTGACCGGATCCGTTCGGCTCAGGTGGATGCCTTGAAGGAGGAAAACCTTAAGGCCGAAACGATGCACAGTGCGGACAAACACCTTGAGCTTAGGTCTGATGGCCTACACTACTTCGCTGGGCGTGTTTGGGTTCCTTTACTCGGGGGATTACGGGAGCTTGTCTTGGACGAGGCTCACAAATCCCGGTATTCTATTCATCCAGGCTCCGATAAGATGTATCAGGATCTGAAGATACTTTATTGGTGGCCGAACATGAAGGCTGATATAGCCTCCTATGTGAGCAAATGCTTGACCTGTGCTAAGGTCAAGGTGGAGTATCAGAAGCCGTCTGGTCTCCTACAGCAACCTGAGATTCCAGAATGGAAGTGGGAGCGGATCACGATGGATTTCGTCACCAAACTACCGAGATCACCAAGTGGCTGCGACATGATTTGGGTGATCGTCGACCGGTTGACGAAATCGGCACACTTCATACCTATTAAGGAAACGGATGGACTCGAGCGGTTGGCTCGGCTTTACCTTAAGGAGGTGGTTTCTCGGCACGGGGTGCCTGTTTCTATCATTTCTGATCGTGATTCCCGCTTTGCTTCGCGTTTCTGGAAGGCTCTTCATAAGGCCTTGGGTACTCAGCTGGATATGAGTACGGCTTATCATCCGCAAACTGACGGGCAGAGTGAGCGGACGATACAAACACTGGAGGACATGCTGCGGGCATGTGTCATCGATTTTGGCAAAAGTTGGGAGATTCACCTGCCGTTGGTGGAATTCTCCTACAACAACAGCTATCACTCTAGTATCAAGGCAGCTCCGTTCGAGGCTCTTTACGGACGGAAATGCCGATCACCACTTTGTTGGGCCGAGGTGGGCGAGAGCCAGCTCACTGGTCCGGAACTCGTGTACGAAACTTCGGAGAAAATCGTACAGATCCGTCAACGTTTGGCTGCTGCACGGGATCGTCAGAAGAGCTATGCCGATCGCCGTCGCAAACCGCTAGAGTTCCAGGTTGGGGACAAGGTGCTTCTGAAAGTTTCACCATGGAAGGGCGTCATACGCTTTGGAAAGCGTGGCAAGCTTAACCCTCGTTACGTCGGACCGTTCGCAATCCTGGATCGGATTGGGCCGGTGGCATATAGACTTGACTTACCGGCAGAGCTCGGTAGTGTGCACAACGTCTTCCATGTGTCTAACTTGAAGAAGTGTTTGGCTGATGAATCTCTCATTGTACCACTGGAAGAGATCAAGGTGGATGATCGTCTTCGCATTGTGGAGGAACCTGTCGAGATTCTGGATTATAAGATTCGTAGCCTTCGGCGGAGTAAAATCCGCATCGTTAAAGTTCGTTGGAACTCGGATCGTGGACCGGAGTTCACGTGGGAACGAGAGGACCAGATGAAGGCTAAGTACCCTCATCTCTTTCCGAAGCGCGCGTTCGAGTCCAGGCATGTTACTGCTGAAGCAGAGTGAATCTCGGGGCGAGATTCCCTTTCAACGTGGGGATGATGTGACAACCGGTAACCTTTCTTTTCGTTTTCTTCCTTTTCGTCTTTTTCATTTTTGGGCTTCGTGCAATTTTCGGGACGAAAATTCTTTCAACGTGGGGATGATGTGACACCCGGCATGTTCGGCTTAAACATATTAGTAACATCTAAGTCTACCTTAGCGAGAAACGTTTATAAACAAACTTAACCGGGTTAGTTGAGTTGGGTCAAGTTAGGATTGTCCAGGGTACAATGATCTGGAGGATCATTGGGAGTCGTTTTGGTAATACACTAGTACCGGGTTCCGTTGTTGGTGACATTACATGAACTAATTAAGTATATGTGTAGATTATGGGTTGTGTGGTGGTTTATATACATAGACGTGTTTAAATGATGTGTAAATGATTATCTGTGCTTTAATGTGTTAAATATAGACTAAGGATGCATGCTTATGTGTTAAGATGTGTTAGAATGCGTTAAACACGACAAACTGGAAAACTAGCTAAGAAGGGGCTCTGGTTCGACCACTTCGAGTGGTCGAAGGAGAGGAAAATTGTCTGGTTCGACCCATGCAAGTGGGCGAACCAGGGAAGTGGAATTGAAGAATTCCCTTCGACCTGGACAAGTCTCATTCGACCCTGTGAAAGGGGCGAAGGAGACCACCTTCGACCAATCAATTGGTGCGAAGGAGGATCAGTATAAATACCAACCTTAGTCATTTTTCATCATTTCACAAACCCTAACCGCCCCAAAACGCTCTCAAACGATCTTAAACACTAAGGAAGGAGTTTTTGCTCTTCTTTTTCATAATCTAACCTATCTACAACATCTAAACAAGAATCCAAGGTGTGTTCATAATCCTAAATCTTTTAAAAGCATTTTAATTCGTTTTCATCTAACCTTAATTGTCCAGATCTGTTCTAAGGGTGTTTTTATGATTAAAAACCTTTTAAACATCTTTCTAAAACAAAACCCTATCATTTAACATGAGTTTTCATAATAAGTAACATGTGTTAATTGAGTATTATGTGGTGTAATGTGTTATTCAATGCTTTGCTGCTTTATCTATGTTAGAGACATGATGTAGGATTGCTTTTAATGCTGATTGATTGTTGTTTAGGGTTAGAATCGATTGGATGATGATATTATGTGTAAATTGGGGATTTTGACGAATCTAGACGTAACATGTGGTGTTTATAATCAATAGAACCCATAGGGATGGTCGGATGATCGATAAACTGAGTATTTTAAATCAAACATGAGTCGATTTCAAAAGTTTCCAAATTGGGTAAAGATTTCATGCATGAAAGTGACGTTTCCATAATTTTTGCCATTTTGAGAAAGGGCTGAAACGGATATGGTTTGGGGCAAAATCAGTGGGGTTTTGTTAGGATAACATAATCATGTTTGACTGCTGTGATTGGCAATGTTTCGAGTCGTTTTGAATGTGTTTTAAGCGTTTTTAGGCAAAATAGAACAACAGGGCGAACCTGGCCTCCTTCGACCAGTCGAAGGTGCGAAGGAGGAATCCCAGGGTCGAACCAGGCTTTTCAGTGGCGAACGTGGCAAAACGTGCGAAGGAAGCATCAAACGGTCGAATGAGAGGTAAAAGGTGCGAAGGAGGCCTTAAACTGACTGGTTCGACCGTTCTGATGCAGAAATGAGATTTTTGATACAAACTAAGTGTTTTATGCTTGAACCTTGCGTGTAATCTATGTGTACTTGATTAGTTAGGGTAATGGGTCACCAACGGGATGGCGGGTCGGTCTAGTGTGTCGGTTGAACATTTAAACACGTTTTAAAACATACTTGGTTATGATCTGGACAATCGGGGGCTAGATAACCTTATGGTTATTAGTCGGAACACTTATGTGAACATTTTGATAGATCTCCGGTAGAGGGATTATCAAGGGCTAAACATCTTTACTTATAATTGAAGAACGCTATCTAAGGTGAGTTCACGGCCCCACTTTTACTGCTTTAACTTTTGGGGGAGAAAACATGCGCTAAACAGTTTTGGTAACATATGTCATACTATGGTTTTAACTTTATATTGCTATACGATCTTTTGGAAAGTCCCGGGGGAAACCATGAATGTGCGGGTTTGCACAACGGGGGAAATGTGGATAGATCTATTGGGCGTGACCTGCCCCACTCGTCGGCTTGGAGGGCCGGGCGGGTGCATATTGTCTCGAACAGGAACATTATCTTGCTGAACATTACGGGCTGCTAAACATGCTAAACATTGCTAAACGTGTCCAGTAATGGTTTCCAATCGTAGTAGTAATAAAATATACGCCTAGCTAGCGTACTTGGTAGCATTGATATAGTATGGACATGGTAACACTTGGTAACTCTTTTTGAACAAACCTGTGAACTCACCAGCATTATATGTTGACGTCTTTTGGCATGTTTTTCTCAGGTCTCTAAGGTAGCAACAACTGGATCTAGGCGCACGAGTCGGCACGGGCGTCTAGGGTTTAGAGCATGGTCTTCATTAAACATCTGAACTATGTCTTTTGGGTTGTAAACATTTAAAGCTTCCGCTACAGTTTATGCTTTTATAAATATATCTTTTGGGTTTTGTGTTATGCATATAGTGTTGTTTATTGTGACCGTTGACTTGAAACCTGGTTTGTCATGCGCCTCGCGGTAAAACCCCGCAAGTGGAATTTGAGGGTGTGACAATCCCTCCCTTTCCAGCTGCTCAACAACCTCCACAGCAACAACAACCCTCTCAACAAAGTTTATTTACCTCAGGGTATGTTGACTGGAGCAGTCTTCCTTTTGACACCACAGAGTGCAATCCTGATGCAGACAACAAAATGTTTGACATCAACTGGGGAGAACCTGACAATGGCAGAAAGAACTTTGCCTTAATGGCATTTGAGGGATGCACCTCAAAATCTGCCTTGTCACAGGTATCTAAAGAATCTTTGACAAAACTGTGTTCTAATTCATGCAAAGAATCTTTTGCTCTCGTAAGAGAGACCAATATTCACTTACAAGGAAAGGCAAATGACTCTGAGAGAAAATTCACTCAGATGAAATGTGATTTAGAAAGAAAACTTTATGCTAAAACAAAAGAAGTTTCTAAATTAACTGACACTGCCATTGAAACCCAAGCACAAATTAAAATCATGTTAAATGACCTGGGAAATGTCAGACAAGAGCTTGCTGACACCAGGATCACATGTGAAAAATGGGTGGAATCTTGTAAGGGGTACCAACTATTGCTAAACAAACAAAGTGCTTCAAATGTTAGGTTTGGCATAGGGTACAATCACACTGAAACACCAACAGATTTCTCTCCCAAAACTACTGAAGATGGGAGAAAAATTGTTTCAGGTGAAACTTCTGAAGAGGAAGAATGCACATCTTTCCATGAAAACTTTCTAAAATCACACAAAGAAAGTTCTTCAGAAGTATTGATTAAATCTGACTTTAAGTCATCAGCAGTTTCAACTACATCAGGAGTTGAGAACCTGAAAACTACTGATGACCTAAAACCAATCAAAAACTGTCAGAGATTTGTCTTTGAAAGAAAAGACAAAAGAATGTGAAATTTGTGGTCTGTTCAACCACAAAACAGAATTTTGCAGATATAGAAAGGGTATTCAGTTTAATAAGAAAAATCAACAACTGGTTGTGGGGGAACAAATCAAAAATGATTATGTAAAAACCTTTTCTCCCAAGAAACATCAACCAGCAAAAACCCTTTCTCAGAAAAAGACAAAATCTCAACCAAAGTCTTTTTCTCAAAATTCTCTTTCAGTAGTTAGACCTGAATCATCAGCAGTTTCACAAACTGCTGAGATTAAAGATCTTATGAACT
This sequence comes from Ambrosia x helenae, assembly GCA_030844895.1. Lineage (NCBI taxonomy): Eukaryota > Viridiplantae > Streptophyta > Magnoliopsida > Asterales > Asteraceae > Ambrosia > Ambrosia x helenae. The sequence goes on along the minus strand of JAUTDX010007028.1, from coordinate 167,760 downwards.
TGGTACAACTACTGATGACCAAAGTTGATGGTGGTCCTCAAAAGGATACCACCATTGTACTTAATGCAAAATCCATTGCCAAAAAGACATGGATTTCTAAACTTGGTCAAGAACAAACTGTAAATGTTCTCAAGAGCAAACCCAAAGCCAAACTGGCTTGGGTTCCTAAATCTAACTAATTTGCTATATTGTGCAGAGAGTTTCCAGAGGCTTGAATAGCATTTGGTATGTAGACAGTGGAGGCTCAATGCACATGACAGGATGCAGATACCTGATAAACAATTTTATCAGTCAAAGAGATGGATCTGTGTCCTTTGGGAACAATGCTAAGGGATATGTGCTAGGACATGGCAATGTCTCCTCTGGAAAAATACAGTTTGACAAGGTCAATCTGGTTGAAAACCTTGAGTACAAGTTGCTTAGTGTATCACAAATGTGTGATAAAGGATATTCTTCCTTTTTCACAAAGACAGCATGCAAGATCATATCACCAGAAGGCCAAAAGTTGATAGAGAAGATCATTGAAGATCATACTTTGTTAATTGCCAAAAGATGTGGCAATGTCTATGCAGTGGACATTGAAAAAGACAAAGTACTGAACAACACTGCCTGTTTCTTCTCAAGGGCATCAACTTCAGAAACTGATCTCTGGCACAGGAGACTTGGCCATGTGAACTTTAAAACCATAAATAAAGTCACAAAAATGGGCTTGGTCAGAGGTCTACCCTTAAAAGTATACCAGTGTCAAGAACACTGTGTATCCTGTTTAAAGGGAAAACAGCATAAGTCCTCCTATAAGTCTATTGAAGAATCAAAAACAACTGCATGTCTTCAATTACTCCATATGGACTTATTTGGGTCTGTAAAGATCATGAGCCTTGGTAAAAAGAAGTACTGCTTAGTCATCATTGATGACTACTCAAGATTTACATGGGTATTCTTCTTATTTTCCAAGGATGAGGCTGCTGAAATCATCAAGTTCTTCATTCTACAAGTAGAGAAGCAATACTCTCTACCTGTCAAAACCATTAGAAGTGATAATGGGACAGAGTTCAGGAACAAAACTCTGAATGACTTCTGTTTGTCTAAAGGGATTATTAGACAATTCAGTGTTGCCAGAACTCCTGAACAAAATGGTGTGGTAGAAAGGAAGAACAGAACTTTAATAGAAGGAGCAAGAACAATGTTAGCTGATTCTGGCCTACCTTTATACTTCTGGGCAGAAGCAGTTAACACATCATGTTATGTTCAAAATATAGTTCTTGTTGTCAAGAGACATTCAAAAACTGCCTATGAAGTTCTTCATGGCATGAAGCCCCTTATCTCCTTTTTCATGGCTTTTGGGTGTCAATGTTTCATCTTGAACATCAAGGAATCTATTTCAAAGTTTGCTGCCAAAGTTGACTCAGGTTACTTTCTTGGTTATTCATCAACTAGAAAAGCCTACAAGGTTTTTAACTCAAAAACCAGGATAGTAGAAGAAACACTGAATGTCAAGTTCAATGAGTCAAAACACACTCTCATTCCAGCACATCCTGCTGAACTCTTTGACCTTGAAAACTTCCATTTTGAACCTGAAAAGACTGTCACTTCATCCAAACCTACTTATTATGGTGATCAAAGGTTTGATGATGAGGATCCAGCACCATGGTCTCCTCAAACAGTCATTAAGTCAACTTCAAAACCATCAGAAGTTTCACAAACTTCTGATTCAACAAATACTGAAGGCCAAACTCAAACATCTGCTTCAGCACCTGCAACTACTGAAGACACTGAAACTGCTGAACCAGATATAATAGACCTCAGTAGTTTGTTTGAAGAACATGAGCCACCAACACCTGTCAGTGGTTTACAACAACTGATCGAACACAAAGATCATCCACTTGATCAAATCATGGGTGATATTGCATCAGGTGTTCTTACAAGAAACCAGCTTTCCAACTTTTGTCTATTCTCAGCATTTATTTCACAGTTGGAACCAAAGAAGTACCAGGAAGCCCTCAAAGACAACAATTGGGTGCAGGTAATGCAAGATGAATTGCTTCAATTCAACAAGCAATAGGTATGGGAAATCTGTCCCTTACCACCAAACAAGCAACCAATTGGCACAAGATGGGTTTTCAGGAACAAACAAGATGAAGCTGGTATGATAATAAAGAACAAGGCAAGACTGGTAGTACAAGGTTACTCTCAAGAAGAAGGCATTGACTATGATGAAACCTTTGCTCCAGTTGCAAGGCTTGAAGCCATCAGGTTATTTCTGGCCTATGCCATTTCCAACAAAATAAAAGTTTATCAAATGGATGTCAAAAGTGCATTTTTGTATGGAAAGATAAAAAAGGAAGTGTATGTTTGTCAGCCACCTGGGTTTGAGGATCCTTCTCATCCTGAGTGGGTGTACAAACTAGACAAAGCTCTTTATGGGCTCAAACAGGCTCCAAGAGCCTGGTATGATACACTTTCAACCTTTTTACTCAAAAATAACTTCACAAGAGGTGCCATTGATAAAACTCTTTTCATAAAACATGTTGGAAATCATATCTTACTTGTTCAAATATATGTTGATGATATCATTTGTGGTTCAACAAACACAAAATTGTGTGATGAATTTAAGAAACTCATGCAATCAAAATTTGAGATGAGTACAATGGGAGAACTGCAGTACTTTTTGGGACTGCAGATTAAACAACAAACAAATGGAACTTTTATACATCAATCAAAATATGTTAAAGAATTATTAAACAAATTTTCTTTACAAGACTGTAAATCATGTTCCACTCCCATGACACCAACCACACAAGTTGAACCAGATGATCAAGGAAAACAGGTTGATCAAACCATGTATAGATGTATGATAGGTTCCCTTTTATATCTAACTGCTTCTAGACCAGATATTATGTTTTCAACATGTGTCTGTGCTAGATATCAATCAGCTCCTAGGGAATCACACCTTATTGCAGTCAAAAGAATTTTCAGATATCTGAAAGGAACTCCCACACTTGGAATTTGGTATCCTGCTTCAAGCAATACCAAGTTATCAGCTTTTTCAGATAGTGACTATGCAGGGTGTAAAATGTCAAGAAAATCAACATCTGGTGGTTGTCAATTCTTGGGAAACTGTCTAGTGTCCTGGCAATCAAAGAAGCAAACATCTGTTGCAACTTCAACTGCTGAAGCTGAATACATTGCAGCTGCAAGTTGTACATCACAAATACAATGGCTCCAATATCAACTTCTTGATTATGGAATCAAAGAGACCAAGACACCATTGCTTGTAGACAGCAAATCTTCCATTAGCATCATTCAAAATCCTGTTCAGTTTTCAAAAACTAAACATATTGAAATCAGGTATCATTTCATAAGAGATTGCTATGAAAAAGGCAAGATTGAAGTGAAACATGTAGCAACAGCTAATCAAATAGCTGACATTTTCACTAAACCCCTTGACACATCAACATTTCAGAAGTTAGTATCCATGCTAGGGATGCTAAATTTGTAAGTGTTTCTATTTTTCTGCACATTTTTTTTTGTTTTTCACTTACATCTGTTTTCAAAACACTTGAAAAACTTCTGAAAAGAGAGAAACTACTGATGAATAAAACATCAGTATGGGGATAATTTCTGAAAAGTGATTAACTTCTGATAAAATAACCTTCAGAAGTTATGAATAAAAGTATTTATAAAGTATTTCTCATCAGCTGTTAAAACTACTGAAGAGAAAATGGGAACTACTGATGAAGATAATCCTTCATCAGCAGTTTAGTCAAAAAGGACAAATCTGACTTTTCCCATCATCAGCAGTTTGACCTAGTCGGTTTAAAACTTCTGATAAAAAGATTTTTAACCTAGGCGGTTTAAAAACTTCTAATAAAGAAGATCCAAGCGGTTAAAAACTTCTGATAAATATCTTTTTTCAACACTTATCCTTTCAAACACAAAAATTCCCTCCTTCTCTCTCAAGAAAGCTTTCAAACCCCTGAACCTGCAACACAAAATCACTGTTCGATTCATCAACACACACAAACCACATGGCTTTAGTTCTCAAACAGGGACACAATCTCAGAGCCTACTTAGAAAAACAAGAAGGCTGGTCCCAATACGATGAGATCATTGATCTTGTCGTCAAATCCCAATATTTCACCGCTCTCACCATAGACCCACCAATTCATCCTGAAACTCTAAATGAATTCTGGGCTAATGCTGAGACAGTGATGGTGGATGAAGAAGTTATCTCCCTCAACTCAACAATTAAAGGGAGACAAATGGCCATTACACCGGCCATACTTGCAGTCAGACTGTGGTTGAATGATGTGAATGCCCCTGAGAAATTTGACAACTCTGCTATCCACCTAACCATGACTGAGTGTGGTTATCAAGGTACTCTCTCACAAGCTACAATCTTTAAAAAGTATTTTGAACCAAAATATAAACTTTTGTTTCATTATATTATTATGTGCTTGAGTCTTAAAACTGGGTCTTATGACCAGATGCCCTCAACCTTTCAACCAATCTTTCATTCTATTGTGAATGAAACAAATTTCAGGGTATCAAAACTTTTCTTTAATGAGTTGGTGTTACATCACAATAACACTAAGAAAAAGTTTTTGTTATATCCAAGGTTCATTATGCAGTGCATAATATCTGAACTGGGTAATGAGGTGCTTGTGAGTAAAATTGAAATTTTGAAACCCTTAACCTCACAAGCATACTCAAGGCACAACAAACAGGCTGCCTGGCCAGAAGATGACCAAGGGGAACAAGCACCAGTCCCCATGGAACCCTCATCTTCCAAACCTACACCACCAAAGGCCAAGAAACCCAAGATAACAAAACAAAAACCCACCAAACCCAAAAGAAAAGCTGTTCAGGAGATTGAGATGCCTGAACAGACTACTGTGCAATCTGCACTTCTTAAAGATGTGACTGAAACATCCTCTCAGTCTCATCCATCTCAAACCCCACCAAGAGCACCAATAACTATCCTTTTCAAAAGAAAAAGACTTAGAAAAACTATTCCAATAGATTCTTCTTTTGATGGGCAATATTAGATCATATACGTCTTAATGGATCATATTGGGTCTTAATGAATCATAGTGGGCAATATTATACCACACATCTCTTAATTGGTCAAATTGGGCCTTAATGGATCACAATGGGCAATAATATATCATACAAGTCTTAATTGATCAAACTGGGTCTTATTAGATCACAATGTGCAATAGTAGGTCATACATGTCTTAATCGGTCAAATTGGGCCTTAATGGATCACAATGGGCAATAATAGATGTTAGGACAAAAAGGATTGGTGAAACCACTTTTGCAAACCTTAGTCTAATTCACTTTCTGTCAAAATACTCTAAGTATGGAACTGCTGAAGACAAAGAATCAAACTGCTGAAGAAGAGATTCAGAAGTGCTGAAGAAGAAGTCATCAGAAGTTCTGAAGTTCAAACCAGACACTTCTACTGAAGAACTACTGAAGACAAACTACTCATCAGTAGTTTGTCATTCATCAGTACTTAAAGAAGATCTTTTCCACCGCCTTTGTATATCAGTAGTTTAATACTTTAGTATTTCTTTTTGCTTTATGTACAAGTTCCAAGACTGCAACTTGTTGCAACTTGCTTCTGAACTTGCTTTTGGCAAGGTTCATGTATTTGTAAAGTCTATAAATAGAAGGATTCATCCTTCTGTTTTAGACATTGATTTTAATACAAGAAATCCTTCAACTCTTATTATTGTTATTTCCATTTCGTGTTTACTGAGAATCTGTCAAAGTATTTCATTCTCATTCAATACTTAGATTCTCAATAAACACTTCTCATTTATTAGTTCTTGATTCCAGGGGGAGTAATAACTCCTGTTGATAAAGTGTAGCTATAAACTTATAAACATTCCGCTGTGCTAACACTCACCAAGAACTTGCTAAACACTTAAGTGTCAACTAGCAAGTTCAACTAAAAGAGCAGCTTACTGATCCAACAATAATAGATTATACAACTCTTAATGGATCATATTGGGCTTAATGGATCACAATGGACAATAATAGAACATACATGTCTTAATCGGTAACAAAGGATTAACAAAGGATTTTCTACGTTGTGCTCACCTAGTCTAAGTGTGACACATTGATGTGTCTAACCCATTAGATTGCTGTCTTTAAAACCATATGGCATCTACCTTCGCCCTAAGGTACATGTATAACATGATGGGATCCCTTTATAAGCTTTGCACTGCATAAGCTTTGCACACTAAAAAAAACACTTGTGGTTAACCGGAAAAAACTACATTCTTACACTTTTACAATAACCTCAATGTGTGCGCGCATGCATGTATGTGTGTGTGGAGTAACAAATAAAATCGACTTTTTTTTTTTTTTTTTTGCAAGAATAGGAAGGAGTTTTAGTAAAACACTTGTCCCTATTGCATTTTTATACTTAAGGTGGTTGTTTTGTTTGAATTGTTGATTACGAAACTCACATGTTTTTTCGAGTGGTAAAGCTAAGATCAAACAATAACATTGATTAAAAAAAAAGTTCTGGATATGCACATCTAACTTGTTTAGTTACACACATCATTTTGTTAATATGCATGCAAATTTAGTAAAAACTAAAAGTCGATGTTAAATTAGACCAAGGAAGTTGTACACATGTGTGTAAAAACTAATTACTACATTTTAATTGAATCTAAGAAGCTATACACCATTACAATGGGCTAACACGTAACTCTAATGTGTTAGATTCAATGTTATATGCATGTGCATCGATATTAATTACAATAGTGAATCAAACATTAAAAGTTGGGTGAACAATTGTTATTAGTTTGGGGAACCGTTACAAACGTGTGCTCAAAACCCGTTAAAAAAGTCCACTAAACTTGCAAATTGTATGTAGTGACGGATGCACGAATTTTTTTCAATGATGTCAGTATTTTAGACATTCTAATTTTATAGAATCGGACATAAAAAATTTCGGCTAGGTCGGTTTGATGGTTCGGGTCTGTTAAGATTTATCACATAATAAAAATATGATACAATAATAAAGAAAAATCGTCATTAAAAATCATAATATAAATTCGATAGTCTTATGAATAAAAAAAAACAATACTTAGAGTTGTTCCCTATGAGTTTTCATCTTTTGAAAACGTTGCATTACATCTTCAACCGAAACTTGTTGGAATAACTCTTTTTCAATGTAACAAATGCAATAATCGTTCATGATGATAGGGTTTGAAGTAGGGATGAGCTCGGGACGGGATCGGTACCGAACCGATACCGATCCCGACAATACCGATACCGAAAAGTTCAAAAACCCAATACCGATCCCGATACCGAACACATACGGTACGGTACGGTATCGGTTCGGTATCGGTACGGTACCGGTATGGTATCGGTATTTTGCCTTAAAATACCGATACCGTACCGATCCCGTACCGATACCGATAATACCGAAACCGAAAATCCATAAATATGGATACCGATACCGATCCCGAAACCCCTCGGTTCGGTATCGGTTCGGTACGGTATCGGGATCGGGACGGGACGGGATCGGTATTCGGGCTTGAATGCTCATCCCTAGTTTGAAGGAATTGAAGCGTCAGTCGGTTCGGTTGGAGGCACAACGCCACAACCGCACAGCTATGTTATTATCACTTTTTTGGGGTTTTAATTAGTAATGGGCTCGATAGTAGAGTGGGCTTGTAAAAGGTTATATTTGTATCTACTTAGAAATTAGAGTTGAGCTCGTTTAACTGAAATTGGGTTGGGTCTAATGTAGTCACCATCGAAAAAACATTGATGTTATTCGAAAAACTATATACAAATGAAAAAAGACTGTTGTCCTGAAACTACGTCCCAATCAACATACCTCCGCCACTGATACTGATTGTATGGCAACCTTAGTATTGACTGCCACTTTATAAATCAAGGTTTCAGGATGTTGTTCCACTTAACCCTGCAACAGGCATTGCCCCTTAATCTCCATGGTGCTCAACACACTGACCCAACTTATTTTTTAGCAAATTGTTATAGATCGCTAAACGTATCATCGTAATCAATGGTAGATCACACCATATACGTTGATATACACATGTGCATGCAATGTACGTTAAGCAATTCACCCGATAAAACCACACATGTTAATTTACAAGTTACAACACTATTAACTAGATGGTCATTGAGGTTCTTAAAGTCCAATACGGAAAGAGGATTTGTGATAGCTTTTAAATGACCAAATTACAATATTAAAAGCACTATGATAAAAAGCACAAAGTATAGAACAACAAGATAAAGAATTTTGTAAAGGGGGTTTGTAAAATGACAAAAAAATAAAAGGGGTGATGGAAATTCTATAAGTCTTGAGGTAGAAAAAGCACTTTAGAATCTCATATTTAGCCCCTACAAATTGACGGTGTGGCGTGAGAATCATCAACATGACTTTAAACACATGGGATATTCTTAATTTTTCGATCATATGGATGAGAACTAGGTTCTTTTAACTAAATTCATTTTCTCTTTTGATTCTATAGAGCTTTATACTTACGTACTTTTGACTTGACATCCTACTTAAATATAGATTGTTAGTGTACTATATGTGGCAAGGTACATCATTAACAACAATATAACAATATGTTATATGTCATTGTATAAGGTTCTTAATAAAAGTTAAAAAGGGCGAATACATTTAGCAACGTTTTCAGCCATTATGTTGTTCCATTTGAATTTGTTAAGTTTAGCATCTATCAGTTTACTTTAAAGGTGATAGCCGCAAATTCTAAAGTAACGAATCCATAACATTTTTTGAGTACTAACACCTTATCCATATGTATCTCCTTTCAGATGATCAAATATAATAGACATTGTCTATTCATATCAAGAGTCCGTCACTTGAATAAAATAACTTAGTATTTGAAATAAAGTTCCAAATGATGGATCACGGGAATGCATGGATGGGTTTAATTACTTTTTTTTCTTTGGGGAACATTGGAGAGTTTTATACCAGGTCTAGCAAGAAGCTAGAACACAAGATAAGTATAAGTCACAAACCAAATCATGGTAAAAATAACAATTACACCCGGAGTGTTGGAAAATCAGGCCCTTTGATCGAACATAAAACACACAAGACTGAACGAACTCATTCGACTCTTTTTATTATCAACCAAAGCACACCAAATACAATAGATCTAACCATCTATTTTGACTAATAACATAATAATTCTAACCCAACTCTAACTCTATTTTAAATAATAAAATAAACCAACTAAATAAACATATCCAATTTACCCCACTTGAATTATCTCTAACCTAATTAAACTTTATGGATAATCCTCCAAATCAGAATTATCCTTCACGAAGAACCAATTTAAGTTATTAGGGTGGATGGAGTGGTAATAAGTAATCACACCATAACTAACTAATCCTCATGTACCAAGTCATTTTATCATATTTCATTACATTCCTTCACTAAACACTAGGGTGGTCATCACACCCATCACTACCTTTTTTTTTTCTTTTTAAATAAACTATAAATTTAAATAAACTAAAAAACAATTTTTACATTTAAATAAAAAAAAGTACAACACAAAATTAAAATTTATATAATTGTTAATATTAAGTAAAAAAAAAACATACTGCTGTTGCTACCACTACTTGTACTACTACCACCATTACCACCACTACCACCATACCACCACGTGCTACTCCTACGACCACCATGACCACGACCATGACCACCACGACGACTACCATGACGACGATGACCACCACCACCACCACTACTACTACTACAAACCTATCACTCCATCATGTCCGCGGTGGTCATCACCACCTATGATGATTTTCGCCAATCACGGCCAGCCCATCACGAACCGCCCCGTGCGCCCTTAATGTTTGTATGATTCTGGATCCAAAGAAATGTTGTTGCTTTAGTCTCATCTAAGGCTACATGGCGTGGTCTAATTTCCATCACACTATCACTAACTAATCACTATGTGCCATCTCATTTTAATTATCACATTCCATCACATTTTATCACAATTTACATGGGATGGTCACCACACCCATCACTAAACTTTTTTTTAAATAAACTAAAATATAAATAACATTAGATTAAATAAAATAAATTAACATTACATAAAATAAAGACATAAAATGCAATAAAACATTACTTAGACATAAAATAACTAGAAAATATAAAACCGAACGTAATTTTGGGCGTAACATTTGTCATACTGAAATATGTGGAAAATCTTGACCGACCTCGGAAGAATACCCGACTTGAGCAAAGGCTATGAGATTGTCTTTTTTTTTGTGTCAGGGTCCTCGTGGAGTTCGTTTGTGAATTTTTTAAATAATTGTTCAGAGGTTTCACACTTCGATTTGAGATCGTTATACTTGTGTGAGATTGAATCGCAACTACGTTGTGTACCCTTGATAAGAACACCAAACTCTACTAAAACTTTAGCCCATTGTGGTGCATGACTCCGACCACCCCGACTCGTTGATGTGTCATCTTCGTGTACGTTGTTGCATGCGATGATTAACACAAGTTCCTCCTCTTCCGACCAAAGCACGTATTTTAATTGTAGGAAAAGAATATGAAATTGTTTGAATGTGGTAGTAGAAGAAATTGAAGTTTTGAATGTGGTAGGAGAAGATTTAAAATGGTGAAATGGTTAAAAGGTGAATGTGTGTATATATAAGGTAAATTTTTTTTGAAACTTCGAACGGTCAAAGGGTCGTTGGCGAGCGCAATGGCAATCACGACCGCGATGATCACGATATCTTAATAAGTGACCGGGGCGGTGGTCGCATTGGTCACGGCCGTCATGGAACAACCATCACGGACCGCCCTGTGTAACCTAATATCTTGGCCGAACACATGTTATCGTTAAAGATTTTTTTCATTTCTAACTTTACAAAGACACTATAGGGTCCCTACAAGAATATTATGTGTTATCTTCGTGATCGGCTTGGATGAATTTAAAGACTTTGAGAAATCACATGTCTCTTGGGTACAGTTTCTTACCATTGATGAGAACCTGCACCATGATTTGATTCTATCACAAACATCTTTTGCAATACAAAAGGTCTTCACTCAACGAACATGATTTTTTATAGGCGTGAGAGCATATATAAAAGGTCTGTAATTAAGCATTAACAAAAAAAAATATTACAAAAATAAACATATAATGGCATCATCACATACTTGTACACACTCTATATTATATGGTCTATACCTACAACATCAATAGAGCCCAAAATTTCCTAGGGTGGGCGGTGTGGATCGAAGTCGGGTACCTCCTTGGGTACCCGATCGGCTACACCATTCCGCCTTGGTCAGTTGGGACGACATGTTCAACTAGCCGATGGTTGATGGATTGTAACAGTTTGGGACTTTTTAAAAAGAGTTTTTTTTTCATTTTTATTTTAAATACCATTAATTACAAAAATATTTCGCCAAAAATAATACAACCTTCACCATTCTCACATTATTTTCAACCAAAACTTATACAACCTTCACCATTATCACAAAATCTTTTTCTCCTTTATCTCTAGAAAAATCATCTCTAAAAACAATGGATGACGATGTTGATGCTCTTGGAGTAATCACTCCACCTATAAGACCCTAACTCGTAAATACGCGATTAGCGCTTACACTTACGAGTTTTGGCCTTAATTACAAACCACTCCCGATTAAAACTTTGACAATTATGAGAAACCCAAACCATAGTGATCAATACATTATTTAATCCCACACATTTTACATTTTAACTATTAAAACATATACTAAGTTTTTGTGTTTTAACGAGAGTTCTTGGAATTCTATTGCGGAAGCGTATGAGTGATCAGGTGTGTTCGGCTCTTCTCATGACTTCATCCTTGTTCCGGGACTTCCAACGAATGTGTACCTAGCACCATTACACAAATAATGGTTAATGGGGTTACCAATAATGCAATTACTATAGTATAATGGTGCTAGATTTAACATTTAGTAAATCCTTAAAAACGTTGTCCGGTTTGTTTCATTATGACTCGGTTCTTAGATTTAACATTTAGTAAATCATCAAATTCCCAAAATGCTCTTCATGGACAAATCTTTCAATTTAGCCATCCATGGCGAAACTTCTTGATTCGAATCTGTTGCTTTTGACTCAATGACTTGTTTAAAAACCTCTAAGCCCTTACGGATTTGGATTTCCACAATTTCTTAAGATTTCTCTAACTTGGTCAATTCTGAGCGCATTAGCGCGCATTAGACATAGTTATGGGATTAACTTACCTAATTGGCACCCACACTTCATGTGGGTGGCTTTAGTACCCATGCTAGTTCGCCCGAAGGAGTTTATTTAACTACGGACTCACCGGGTGGCTTTGACCCAATTCCATACTTTGTGCTCATCCTTCATGATTCTTAGCATCAAGTGCCCATTCTCAATATGCATTTACCTGCAGGCTTTCTCAATTGACATACATTAATTTCTCGGAACTCAAATGATGACACTTCGCCATTTGATCCGTTTAACCTCGTGGATCTTAACGCTTGGAATACAAGCATCAAATGTTAGACTCAAATGATGAGGACATCACCACTTGACCTGTTTAGACTCATAGCTCATGATATTATGATATCCAAGCTTTTATCTATGGTTCAAGTGACACAAACTTGACCCATTTAACAACATACTTAACTACTTCATTCAAATGATTTCATTGATTCATTTGGATTAAAATATCATTTCTCACATATCATTATTAATTGACCAATTTGATGAATTTCACCATTCTGTCACAACTCATTGTTTCATTTAATATCATAAACCTTGTTTTGTTGTGAGTTCACATAAATCGACCCACTTAATGGATTTCACCCCTTGGGGTTTATCTTTAGTACACATTCAAGATTATATAACCAATGCATACAACACTTAAGCCATGTTATAGTCTAATAGTATAAGTAAAACTTCCCTCATACCCGTTCTTGCTTCCATACGCATTGAGCTTGGATCCGTTTGACCCGTTTGCATCCCTAGTTCTTGTACCTAACTTAGGGATATGTCAAACCTTGTTTTGTTAGAATACATAATATGGATTTCTTTTATTATCCACCACATCATGTATTCATTTTAACTCTAGTCCAACATCACATTTCAAGTATTCATGTTCATACATGTTTTACACATTTATTTCCTTATTCAAGCATTTTATCAAACACATCATATGCACCATTTTCATCATGTTAATTCTAGGTGCTCAATAATTTCTAGATTCCACCATGGCTTAGCTAACCATTGGCACATGATCATTTCAACAATTAGTACACATACATGATACTAATCACATAGAAATTTCAAGATTATACCACATACTAGTGTAATTCCTGTTTAAGGTAAAGACCCACTACATATACATAACACTTATTCACGATTTCACACGAATCAACAACATATTATGATTCACCACGTTTTATAGCTTCCTTGATGTCTACTAACACATAGAAGCCCAAAGAAACTAAGAAATTCACGTTTTTACTAAAACCCTAGAATTTCATCAAAATAAAAAACGAGTATAAGATCAATTTCTACCAAATAAAAGGTACCTTGATGTTCTTTAGGCCCTTGATGACCTGTTTCTTCTTATGCACTGGAAAAACCCCTTGTTTTGGCTTGGATTTGAGCATGGTTCATGAGTTTAGGGTTTGGTTGGTGAAGGAGAATGATCTCCTGATCATCACATGACACACACACACAATGTGTGTGTTTTTATTTTTTATTTTTATTAATAAAACCCACTTTATCATATTGGCAACTTAGGCCCCTCAAGTTTAGTCTCAAGTTCGTTTTTAGGTTATAACATTAACTAGATTAGTCTCTTGTAATGGGTTTAGCCTCGTTTTTATCCGTCGACTAAAAACATCTACCGTTAAATTCTCTTTGATATTTTATCAATTATGCCTAATGGCGTATTTAGGCGAAACGAAATTTCGGGATGTTACAACTCCACCGCTCTATGACGATGATATATTCTCGACGGATGGTAGCTTAAAGTTTATGACGGATATTCTATCGTGAGCCGCGGAGCAAGACACTACAACATCTAATAGTAGATATGTGGCATGTGGTCGTGTAAATGGTCACGATGTTTTAATGCAAGATTATTACGTCGACAACCCCAAGTACAATGAAGATACGTTTTTAAAAATGTATCGTATGTCGAAACGTTTATGTTTAAAAATTTTAGGTGATTTAAGAAGCAAAATACGGATGGTTTCAAGATGGTTATACGCGAGGTTTAAAACAACTTTTTTGGTGTTCCATTAGTGCACATCTGCTGTTAAATAACTCGCAACTGGTAATTCTCCTGACATATACAGGAGTATTTATGTATGTCTCTATGACCGTACTTCGCTTCAATCTCTACAATATTTTTGTAACGCAATAATTCAGTTATACGGCGAAGAGTTCTTACGTAGACCGACAATCCAAGACATTGCCCGTTCGTACGAGATACATGACGAAAAATATCATTTTTTATATGCTCGGTAGCATTGATTGTACACGAATTTCGTATAAGAGGTGATCATTAAAACCCGATAGTGATGCTCGAGATGCTTGCCTCACAAAATTTGTGTTTTTGGCATGCGTTTTGTGGTCTGCCCGGATTGAACAACAATGTCAATATTCTCCTACAATCTCCAATATTTCACACTGTACGGAATGGAACTGCACCTAATAGTTCATTTTACATAAATGGACAATTTACAAACGTGGGTACTACCTTACGATGGGATCTACCCTTCTTGGTCAACGTTTGTGAAAACATTTTGATATCCAACCGATCCATAAGCAAAGAGGTTAGCGAGGGCGCAAGAGTCGGCAAGAAAATATGTGGAACCGTCTTTCGGTGTTCTAAAGGCAAAATAGGGTATACTTAGGCGGCCCATGTGGTCTACGACTATAGACAAGATAAGGGGAGCTTTATTTGTTTCACATGTTCTCAAAGGACGAGGGAAGAGCCATATCCCCTGTACACATAAGGATCCACCGGTCCAGCTATCCTCTGATGAGAATGTTCTTAGGGAGTTGCAAAATAAAAATATGCATTTTTGGCTTCGAAAAAAATACTAAAAAACAGACATTAAAATTAAAGGGAAAATTACCAAAAAATGTCTTACCAGGCCAAAAAAAAATAGTAAAAAATAGACATGCAAATTTAGCCTACAAAAGCAGACAAATGAATATGATTTAGCCTAAAATTTTAGCTGAGACGGCTATAAAAGCGACGGCTAAACCCGCAATTTTAGCCAATAAAATGCAACTTAGCCTTCACCAAACTAGTCAGCCGCATTCCTCACATCACAAATTGCAACATCAGCTCGGCCAACTGAGACGACTATGGTTTAGCCTACACTTTTGGTTGAGATAACAAGAATTGCACCGACTAAGCCTTTTATTATTATTATTATTATTATTATTATTATTATTATTATTATTATTATTATTATTATTATTATTATTTATAAAAAGTGCCGGTTGAGGCCTAGCAAGAGATTTGGAGAAGACTAAAAACAATGTCTATTTTATGCAACTCAATTTATATACTAAGTAACCCATACTATGTTATAATCTTCTAGTGTTTTTGTCTTAACATGGTGAAAAGTGTCGTTTTTTCGTAGCAAATTTCAAACTTAATGCATAACATCTTTCCACGAATCACAAAATTAAAACACATTCACAAATTTCATGATTCTTAATTTTTTATGTAAAATTATTTAGATTGAAAGTTACATGACATAAATTTAAACATTAACATACAAATATAGTATATACCTAACAAAACTTAATACTCCCTCCGTCCTAATTTAAATGTCCTCCTTTTTTTTTTGGTTGTCCCAAATTAAATGTCCATTTTTTAAAAATAGAAATGTAATTTCCAGTTTTGCCCATAAAAGACAAAACACAATCACTGCTTTTGAGTATATTATTGTCATTTTACCACATACAAACAAAAGATTTCTTAAAATGTGTGTTTTTGAACTCATGACATTTAAATTGGGACAAAAGGAGTAGTATATACCTAACAAATGTTAAGGGGAGTATGGTGCCCCTCTCCCCTTACTCAATACGAACAGGGTTTAATAGGTGTGTAAGATAACAAATTACCCAATAAGTCGAGGGTATGAGTGACATATCACTCTATGTGGGGCCGGGTTTCGGACCCAATGTTTTTTTTATTACTTTTGTAGAGACGGTATGTATAATTTTTCAACATCACTATAAAAATAATCAGATAGAACCCATAGTAACAACATTATATTTAATGCTGTTGTAAATCCTTTGTCTCTAGGGCGGATCTAGAGAAGGAGGAGGGGTAACGTCCGTTGCCCCTAAAGTTTTTTGGCGTAGAATATTTTTAGTGTATTTTTAATTTTTTTACGTGTTTTGTATTATGTTATCCGTAAAAATTATGTAACGTTACCTCTAAAATCTTGGTCTAGATCCGCCACTACGTTTGTCTTCTATCTAAAAGGTAATGGGTTTAATTCTCATAGAGATCGTTTTTGCGTTTTCTTTTCCCGTTACAATTTGTATTTTGTAAACCTTTTACTTTTTTTATTTTTTAAGTTTTATAATTTTATTGAATACTTAAAACCTTGTAAGAAGTTAAATAATTTTGTGTTGCCATGGCTTATGAATTTAGAATTTGTGAGTTACTCAGTGTTAAAACTTGAATATTGGATTAGAAATATTCAGGTCTCGGAGGTCGAGTACTCCCCGAGTAATCGTTATAAGTTTGGTTCCCGAGGCCCGAGTACTCTAGGCCTAGGCCGAGTACTCCCCGGGTACTCTCCGACTAGGCCGAGAACTCCCCGAGTACTCCCGACTCCGACTAGGGAGCGCCTAGCGACTTTTGCAACATTGCCTAATCCTAGGCCGACCTGAACCGAATGACGGCTGATCCGAAAATTCTAACATTTGGTTGTGTACATTCAAAACGTCGAAAAAACGGACACATTGCAATAAATTCTTGGGTCCGTCGCGCGTGCGCGCGCTCTCTCTCTATATACACCCACACATCTATACATATAATAAACCAAAGTCATTTTAATGACATGTCAATCAAAGAGGCATTCTCTTCTTTGAGTGTGACATGTGTCATCCCATGTGGCATTGAGATATTTTAGGAAAAAAATAATTTAAAAACAAAATTGGATTTTTCACCCTCATGTTTTCCTCCCATAATTTTTAAACGTTAATATCTTTAATATACGAGATTTTTTAAAGAAAAAAATTAAACCAAATTAACGAGCGTTTTATTATCTTTCCAACGAGTACCATAGTGTTATATAAAAAACGGAGAAATATTTTTGTGGGGTTTTGTTCATACAGGAAAAAAACACAAAGTGTTAAGGTAAATCATTAATCTAGACAAGTCACTAATTATGTTTAAATCAGTAAATATGATTTTTTTTTTCAACCAGAGCCGAATAGGTTAATAGAGTTATAAGTTGTTTTAAGTTAGGTATCAATATTAGTATGTTAGAGTTGTACATTTGTTTAGTCTTTAGGATATGTGTTAATATTAGAGTTACATTAAAGTTCTACATTCTTTTAGGTTAGGTGTTAGCATTGGAGTTGTACATTGTTAATTTGTTTTAGGTTAGATATTAATATTAGAGTTATACATCAGTGTATTTCATATGTAAAATTGACGTATCATATTAAATTTCTCAACCCGGGACGCTCCCGGGGTATAATCTAGTGTGTATATATATATATATATATATCTGTTTTCTTATTTTGTTTGTTATAGAAATATACATGATATAAACATAGATCCTCACTCTCTATTTCAATCATCAAAATCAACACAAAAACACATCAAATCATAATATCAAAGAAACATAAAAGATGGGTAGCTTAAATACACCACCACCTCCTGAGCTTACTTTGGATTACAAACCCATGTTCATCCCTATAACAATCACCCAATTCCTTCAACAACTTTCCACAATCACTACCATACCTGACAAGATTTTCAAGCTCAATGATTTTGTTACCAGATTAGAATCTGAAATGCACAAAATCAATGCCTTTAAACGTGAACTCCCTCTTTGCATGCTCCTCATTAATGATGGTTTGTTTTTCTTTCTTTCTTTAAAGGTTCTTTGGTTTTAGTTATTTGGGCTGTTTTTATGTAAATGGGTAATGGGTATTTAATATATTATGGTTTTGATGATAATGTTTAAGTCTTTAGAACAATATGTGTGACAGTTTGTTTTTGCAGCTATAGTTACATTGAAAGAAGAGTTAATGGGGTTGAAGAAGTCATCAAATGATGAGCCTGTGCTTGAAGAGTTTATACCAATCAAGAAGAGTTGTGATGAAGGTGTTGAAGTGGAGATAATGAGGGATGAAAAGGGTTGTGGAGATAAGAAGAGTTGGTTGAGTTCTACACAGCTTTGGAGCGCGAATGATGACAATTCGAACAGTGATCAAAACCCGAATCAAGAAGCAAGTTTAATGGACAAAACAACCAAAAAGGTAAAAAGGTGTACATGATCTTGTAGAGTTGTAGTATACACTGTTTTAGAATGAATCAAGCAAATGTTTATTAATTTATATGTTTGATATGCATACAGAGGGGTCTAGTAGAAGATGAGATGATGATCGAACAGTTTAGAAACCGCGATAGGGGGGAGTTTATCCCGTTTAAGGGATGTCATGGGCTTACAATGGTAGGTACATTAAGTGAGAAAGATAGGGAGGGATTACCAATTCCTGGGCTCTCTCTTATGACCCCTGGAATTATGAATTCGATTAGCGGAAATGTTTTACTTACCAAAACTAGTCCGGATGGAAAATTGGTTCCGTCTTCGCCAAATGATCAATCAAATTTGCGAACTGGTGCCACTCAGGGTCCGCCGCCTCAGCAACATACATCTAGAAAACAGAGAAGATGTTGGTCTACTGAGTTGCATAGGCGGTTCGTCAACGCCCTGCAGCAACTTGGAGGCTCACAAGGTTAGCCTAAATTTAACTGAACTTTGTGGTTTTTGTGGCAAATTATTTGTGGGTATGATTCTTAGACCGGTTATAACTAGTGTCGCGATGTATATATCGAAGTAGAAATTGATTATGATCATATTCTAAAGCATAAATTGTTTGAATCTTTTGCAGCTGCCACTCCTAAGCAAATTAGAGAGCTTATGCAAGTAGATGGTCTTACAAATGATGAAGTGAAAAGCCATCTACAAGTGAGTTTTAACCTTTAATGCTTTGGTCACATAAAGCTCTAAGACTTTTTTAACATATGTTTTTTAGATTTGTTTAAATTTAGGTGAACTTTATGAATATTAAACACTAATCATTATTTTTCATGTAAATTATAGAAATACAGACTTCATACGCGAAGGCTTCCATCTTCGAATACCTCATCTACAAATCAATCTAGTGGTGTTCTGGGCTGCGGAGTCCAGATGCCGCCCCAAGATCAGTATGTTGAATCCTCAAAGTGTGGAATGTCTCAGTCCGGTTCTCCTGATGGACCACTCCTTATTGGCACCACCACCGGCGGAACTTCCACAACTGGCGGTGACAGCGTGGATGATGATGATTCGAAATCTGAGAACTACTGCTGGAAAGGTGTATAAATCTTGAATTCATTTGAGAAATAATATGTTTATTAATATAGGAGAGTTATATATTAAACTAGACAAGGTGAAAAAAATTAATAACTTAATACATAAAGAAGAATGAAATTTTGCAGGATTAGTTTCCTTATATTGAGTTCCATGCTTAAGTTTTAGAGATTTAAGTTGTTAACAATATTCTTGGATTCTTTATCCAAGTAGCTTCATGTGAAGCACATCTGTAATTGAGATGAGGAACATGATATGATTGAGGTATGCACTATTTTAAGCATATTATTCCCTTGTTGGCATCTTTATAAAATCTTGAATCTTTTTGCCCTTTGGATTTTACTTTATCTACCAACTTCTTATCCTTTGGGATCATAAAAAGGCTCCTTTTTGTGAGTATAACTTTCATTACATTGGTAAGTCATGGGTAAATTTTATTTGAATGCAAATCATAAATCTCAACCCTCAATGGTATTTTTAGTTTTTCCATGAGATATACTTTGGTTTTCTCATGTATGTATATGCATGTCAGTCATGTCAATAAGTACATAACTAATTTTGAGTAAACAATTAGAAGAATTGCATAGACACATATAATCATATAACTTGAAGTGTGATACATAAAGTGGTTATGTAATTTCCGTAAAGGAGAAACGCCACACAAATGTAACTAAGTTTGCTTAGTGTTCTAATTAAGTCACTCAAACATAGGTCATCGAAAGGATCTCGGAGACCCACCAAAGCACGAAAGCCAGGATCTTTCAGAAAATGGATTCCTATTCGAAGAGTGCATAACCGCATGGATAAGCTCACACTAACCCGTCAATTTAGGATCCAATTCGATATTTTCCTTGAGAGGTATCGGGAAGGAATTGGAATGGAATAATATCGATTCAGACAGAAGAAAAGGTTCTCGATTGATTCAAACACTGTACCTATGGGATAGAGGAAGAGGAAAAAACCGAATATTTCACATAGTGCTTTTAATCAATCTGATTTATTTCGTACCCTTCGCTCAATGAGAAAATGAGTCCAATTCTAAGGGATCAAACCTATGGGACTTCCTATGGGACTTAAGGAAACGCCATTAATGAGAAACGCCACACAAATGTAACTAAGTTTGCTTAGTGTTCTAATTAAGTCACTCAAACTTTTTTTGTCTCTCTAAAGTCACTCAAGTTTCATTTATTGTTCGAATATTATGTAATTACCAGGTCATCAGGTCACCTTCTTTTTTCTTTTTTTTTTCTTTCATTTTAATGCTTATGTGGCTATTATGTTTATTAGGTGGTTTTTATAAAATGAAGATTTCAAAAAAAAAAAAAGTATTTTAAAATTTACACATTTAAAATATTTATTAAAAAAATAGTAAAACCTGACACATCATCACTTTTACCTGAAAACCTGTTAATTACATAGTATTGGAACAATAAATGAAATTTGAGTGACTTTAGAGAGACAAAAAAAGTTTGAGTGACTTAATTAGAACAGTTAGCAAACTTGATTACATTTCTACAAAGTTACCCCTTTGCGTAAATCATTCTTTTATCCCCTTTCATTTTATCTTTGTCGTTTATGATATATGTATAAGGGTATGTAATATACATGATTTTAAGCATTTTGGGCCAAAAAAACGGAAAAAGCGCCGAGCCATTTTAAAAAATAAAAAAATAAAAAACCGTCTTCGGGTAACAAATGGTTAACACGTGTTAGTTTCCCTTAACATGTGTTAGTCAAAACTTTATTTAAAAAAAAAAAAAAAAAAAAGCTACTCGGCGATTTTTTGATTTTTTTTGCTCAAAATGCTTAAAATCATGCATATTACATGCCCTGTTTTTTTCAAAAATAAAAAAAAATTGGTAAGTCAGAGTTTCCAGAGTTTACCATATAACAAGGGTTTCCACATTATCCTTTCCCTATCTATATCTATACTATATTATAATGCATGAGCCAAGGGTAGTTTAAAATACCCAAAAGTTAAGAACTTTATTTTCATAAACAACCCTAAAATGAGGGTAAAATAGTCATTCAAACACTTTTACACCTTAATACCTCATATTAGTTACACTTTAATCCCTTAAACTTTACTCAACTTTTGCTTATTTAAATTATAGTTAAACTTTTTTTTCCTTGTTTTAAGCAAACTATCCCCCATGATTTTTAAATAATCATATTTTTTTTCCATAAGTTGATGCTTTTACAAAAAAAAAATACATACATAATAATGGGCATTTTATTATGTTTAATTTGACTATAATATTGTTAATTTTTTTTAATTTAAAATTTTTAATGTGCTACTCCCTCCGTCCCATTTTAAATGTCCTCCTTTCCTTTTTTGTTTGTCCCAAATTAAATGTCCCTTTCCAAAAATGGAAATGTAATTTCCAGTTTTGCCCATAAAAGACAAAACACAATCACCACTTTTGAGGATATTATTGTCATTTTACCACATACAAACAAAAAATTTCTTAAAATGTGTGTTTTTGGAAGTGGGACATTTAAAATGGGACGGAGGGAGTACGTGATTAACAATATCTGGGAGTGAGCAATAACCAAACCGTTCACCAAAGCCAAACAAAAAAGAGACAAAACTGAACCAAAATCAATTGAAAACTGAATTAAACAACATCCGATTTAACTTAAAATCGGTTATCGTTTTCTTTTTGTACCATTGGTTAACCGAAATCAGTCAAACTGAAACGGAACCATTCATCTAATCATAACAGTGTGCCAATGAGATGTAGTAGGGAACATAGACACCACTAATGGTGCATGGTTGTGTTATCGATCTTATTAACCAACCGAGTAATTGGTTTAGTCAATTTGGTTAGATTGTTGTTTTTAGTTCATTTTAGTTAGTTTTGGTTTATAACCAAAACCAAACTTTGGTTAAAATTTTTGCTTAAAAGTACATAAAATGAAGATATAAATACATGAAATGGATGTATAAAAAATATAAATATGGGCAAAAAAATTTAACCAAAGTTTGGTTGTTGTTGTTGTTAACCAAAATTAACTAAACCGGACTAAAAACCGATAATCTAACCATATAAATCGAACCAAATAATCGATTGTTTAATAAGATTACATGAAATGAATGTATAAAAGATATAAATATAGGCAAAAAAAATTAACCAAAGTTTGGTTTTTGTTGTTAACCAAAATTAACTAAACCGGACTAAAAACCGATAATCTAACCATATAAATCAAACCACATAATCGATTGTTTAATAAGATTGATTAACTGATGACTTTGGTTTTAGTTTCGGTTGAGGCTAATAATCGAACTTAACCTAACTATACACGCCCTTAGAAGTGTTTGTCTTCCCCGCTGCATCGCGCGGGCACCCTACTAGTGATATATAATGTATGTATGCATGTATAAGTAATAAGATTCCCTTGGCCAAAGACAAACAAAAATCATCCTTTTTTTGTGTTTGGCTAAAAGAAATCCATAAATTGCAACCTCCAATGGTTGTACGTTTCACAATGCCTTTTTAACTATCCCTCAAAATAAATAAACAATTATTATTATGATGATTTAAGTTTGTCTGAAATAAATAATGTTTCGGTGATTTTTTAAAAATAATTCTATATAGAAACAAGATATAATATATTTATGTGCCGACATTAATTTTTTAATGTGTTATGTTTTCTTTGTTTCAAAAAAGAATAAAACAGCACCGTCTATTGTGTAGGTGGTCGAGAAGGAGTCCCAAAAAACGATCATGATTCATGACTGAAATAAATCAAACTCTTCTTTAATATCTAAAAAAAAAAAAATACAATTTAATTAACAAAACAACCTTATCTCTACGTCCTAATCGCGGAATCTATGCCTTTAAAATAAAAAAATAGTAAAATGAATAATAAGTATTGTTCAAAGATTTGATGAAGGCAAGAATCTTTGTAGTTGTTCAATTCAATCCGCAATAAATAAAGATGTCTTCGACTTTTTTGCTTATTTTTTATCTGTTTAATCAAGTCAAACCCGATGAAATGAAATGATTATAAAGTTATTGTATTTTTTTTAATATGCTGATAAAAGGTTTTGGTTTTTTTTTTTATTAAATAAAAAATTTGTGGGTTTTTGTTGTGTAATTTAGAGTGTTAATGTAAATTTTGTTTGTATTGAATAAGATTATTTGTTAGCAAAGGGTCTTTAGCCTAACTGTATTTTATGTAGCAGGGTTTCAATACATGTGGTGTAAAATTATATATGTCTAAATTAATAATAAAATTAGAGTTTTGTGATTTGTCGTTTAAAAAAGTAAGATCATCTACTTTTTTAATAATCAAAGAAAGCCTGATCATCCGCGTAAACCCAATGGTAAAAGGTTATCCATGCCCGCAAACGTAGGCGACGTTGGTGACCCGGCCCGCCACAATTCCATATGAAATCCACCGCATGAAGGTCTACTGTGGTAAACCTATAACGAAACCTACCGCATGAAGCAATGACGGATCTAGAAATGAATTTCAGTAGTAACGTTTTTCATTTTAGTAGCAACGTTTTTCAAATTTCGTAAAAAAAACCAAATTTTCCACTATTTTTCCACTACGCGCGCAAAGTTCAGTAGCAACGGACGCAGCACCTAGCTCTATACTAGGTCTGTCCCTGGCATGAAGGTCTACCATGGTAAGCCTATAGCTCAACCTAAAATAAATTTTGCTCCAAATAAAACTTCCAACATAACCTCCACGTTGAAAAGGTTATGAAGCTACCAACATACCTGAAGGTCATTGACTTTCGTTCATAATTTAGTCATGGCTCCGTCTATTGGCACCCCCCACCTTCTATTTTCACCCCCTTAAAGCGCCTCGCTTAGGCCTAAGCGAGGCGCTTTGAACTCATTCCGAGGAGGTCAGTACGAGGGGGCAGAAAAAGCTGATTTTTAACTCGAAGCGCCTCGCTTAGGCCTAAGCGAGGCGCTTCGAATAAAAAAAAAATTATTTTTTTTTTGGTCTTTTGAGTTGGGTTTTTTTTTTTTTTTTTTTTTTTTTTGCAGTCAGACGTTTTTCAAAAGAACATTTTTTATGTCAATGGGAGTGTAAACAAAATCGTCAATCCGACTGTTGATTTCTTTCTGCAACAAGGAACAAAATGTCAGCTTTTTCCTGCCACCTTTCAATCTCACTGTCCAACAACTGAATTTTACTTGCTTGCATGAAAAGTTTATTTTAATTGTCCGTTTGACAAACGCCTGGCTAACCTGTCCAGTTATCAATCTCACTGTCCAACAACTGAATTTTACTTGCTTGAATGAAAAGTTTATTTTAACGATGATCCATGGTCAACGATAGGGGTCAACGATGAAGACAACCTGAAAGTGGATACCATGGATCAGAGAGATTTAAGCTAATCAAACTCATATCTCAAGTCGGTTCAAGTTATGTTGTAGCATCTTTGATCATCTTCTTGTAATTACTTTCAAGTTTCTTTATAATCATTGAAGACAACCTTTTCAGTTGTTATCCGAGAGATAGCGGTCAACGATGAAGACAACCTGAAAACAACCGGATGGTTGGTATCTATAGGTAAAAACATTGTGGATGAGGATTGTTTATCTTCCCATTGATTTCAAGTATGTTGCCACACAAGACGAATGTTGTAACATGAGTTCGACCAAGATGACACACGAAGCTTTAGACTCCAACCGGATCCAAGTATTACTGTAATGATCAGGAACATTCCAAATAACTGTTCAATTTCAGCTTTTGTTTAACTATTTTAGCAACTTCCATAGAGAAGTTATCAATCTCACTTCTCACTGTCCATGTTTACCTTCAACGTCCAACGGTAATGAGTAACCTAGTAACCTCTACAATGATGTGATTTGTTTTAGATAAGGAGGTATATGTACAATGAACTTTTCATGCAAGCAAGTAAAATTCAGTTGTTTTACTAATTTCATAGTCTTGATACTTTTAACAATCGGATCGGCGCTAACGATGAGTTTGATGAATCATTGTACGTGGTCTAATCAGGTATATGTACAATGATGTGATTTGTTTTAGATAAGGAGGTATATGTACAATGAACTTTTTACGCTAAATAAAACCGATTAATGTTCTTTATATATGAATAGTGACCCTCTGGCAATCATCGTTGGTATTAATGGCAAGATATGTGGCTTTAGTCCTTTACGCAGGTTTGCCAGAGGGTAACTATTCATACACACAACTTTTTGCTCTAGTGGTGTGCTCTACCTTTTTGACAAACACCTGGCTAACCTGTCCAGTTATCAATCTCACTGGCAATCATCGTTGGTATTAATGGCAAGATATGTGGCTTTAGTTCTTTATATGAGTAATGTCATGCACAATGTGTACTCACAGTGACATCGAACACTTTATATGAGTAAAACGATCGCTTTACCTGAAAACAACCGGATGGTTGGTAGCTATAGGTATGAACATTGTGGATGAGGATTGTTTATCTATCTTCCCATTGATTTCAAAGGATATTCATGTGAGAATGATTTCGTTACTGTAATGATCAGAAACATTCCAAATAACTGTAAATGATCGCTACGGTTAATGGATACCATGGATCAGAGAGATTCAAGCTAATCAAACTCATGGCAACCTTTGTTTGCCTTCATCGTTGACCGATATCTCTCCGATAACAACTGAATTTCCACGATCTACCTTTACATTATTATTATTATTATTTACATTATTATCGTATTTGCAACTTAGTTCCTTTCTCTCGAAAAGTAATTAAAAACACTTAAAAATGAATTAAAAACAATTGTTGCGAGTTAGGTTTAGTCGGAGGACCACGTACAATGATTCATCAAAGTTGTACAAAGCTGGATG
This sequence comes from Ambrosia x helenae, assembly GCA_030844895.1. Classification (NCBI taxonomy): domain Eukaryota; kingdom Viridiplantae; phylum Streptophyta; class Magnoliopsida; order Asterales; family Asteraceae; genus Ambrosia; species Ambrosia x helenae. Next base: position 141,302 of record JAUTDX010007028.1, on the reverse strand, counting down.
TTTTTACTGGAAAACCAAAACGAGCAATTAACGAAGCGAAACAAAGAGATATAATTTTCTTGGCTTGGAAACAACTTAAAAGAACCAAAAATGAATTAAAATTATTTTTTGGTGATTAACAGATAATTTTAAAGAATTAAAAGAAATTCAAATTTTTTTAAAAAAAGGCCAAAGCGCCTCGCTTTGGTCAAAGTGAGGCGCCTGTGGTCTAATCAAACCACTCAATCGCCTAGCTTTGGCCAAAGCGAGGCACTCAAGCGCCTCGCTTTGACCAAAGCGAGGTGCTTTGGCCTTTTTTTTAAAAAATTTGAATTTCTTTTAATTCTTTAAAATTATCTGTTAATCACCAAAAAATAATTTTAATTCATTTTTGGTTCTTTTAAGTTGTTTCCAAGCCAAGAAAATTATATCTCTCCGTTTCGCTTCGTTAATTGCTCGTTTTGGTTTTCCAGTAAAAACATCCAGCTTTGTACAACTTTGATGAATCATTGTACGTGGTCCTCCGACTAAACCTAACTCGCAACAATTGTTTTTAATTCATTTTTAAGTGTTTTTAATTACTTTTTGAGAAATGATAATTTTCAAATATTACAGATCAAGGTGTTACCAAGCATGTTAAGAAATGATAATTTTCAAATATTGCAGATCAAACATTTAAAAATATATTAACAAACATTTAAAAATAACTTTTCATGCAAAGCAAGTAAAATTCAGTTGTTTTACTAATTTCATAGTCTTGATACTTTTAACAATCGGATTGTTTATCGAGAGAAAGGAACTAAGTTGCAAATACGATAATAATCAAACTCATATCTCAAGCCAGTGCAAGTTATGTTGTAGCATCTTTTTTATCATCTTCTTGTAATTACTTTCAAGTTTTTTAGAATCATTGAAGACAACTTTTCAGTTGTTATCCGAGAGATAGCAGTCAACGATGAAGACAACCTGATAGTGGATACCATGGATCAGAGAGATTGATTTCAAGCTAATCAAACTCATTGGTATATAGAGAGCAAACCGACGATCATTCAAAATTTAAAGTTACCGCTAACCTCTGTGCCATCATCGACTACAGCAAACCGACGATCTTCCTCCACGGCACTCCTAATGGGCCTCTCTTTATTTCACGGTACAATTTGTGTTTTTGTTGCTTTATAAATAATAAGTTTTGTGTTTATCAAACCCTGACGTCTGAGCAATGATTTATTAAATCGTTTTACTAATTTCCGATTCTTGATAATAATAAATTATTATAATAATAAAAAAAAGGAACTAAATTACAAATATAATAAAAAATTATAATAATAATAATAATAATAATAATGTAATATAGTCATTGTTAATGCTCAAAAAAGTCAACCTTTGTTGACTCATAGGAGTCTTGAAGACGAAATGAATTTTACAAGATACTTGAAACAAGGTATGGATATGGAGAATAAATCTTTGACTATACGTGGTTGATGATGTCAAGTTTAAGTCGTTGATTCATTTGGAAATCGAAAACGCCTATCGTCACTCTGTATAGAGAAGAAAATCAACAACCGGATGGTTGGTAGCTATAGGTAAGAACATTGTGGATGAGGATTGTTTATCTTCCCATTGATTTCAAGTATGTTGCCTTCATCGTTAACAGATATCTGGTCTTCAGAGTTTCCAATCCCTAATACATTCATCAAAGGATATTCATGTGAGAATGATTTCGTACAAGATTCCTATGCAAGCAAGTCATCTCATGTTGAATATTTAGTTATCTCCGAACTTCAGCTTCCAAAATACGACGTCGTTGTAGCTCATATGTTATTATCTCTTCTCTTATTCTCTGTTTCTCTAGTTCTCGATGGATTATTGCTCTCATATCGACTCTCACAGTTATTCACAATTTTATACATACAACACACCTTCATCGTTGACCGTACTGTTCTTCTTGATCTTGATCTTCACACTCGCTACGGTTTGCCTTCATCGTTGACCGATATCTCTCCGATAACAACCCTTGTTTGATTATACTCTTTTATGTATGAATAGTGACCCTCTGGCAAACCTACCTCTGTTTTGAATTTGTTGCTGCCATAGAGAAGTTATCAATCTCACTGTAATGATCAGGAACATTCCAAATAACTGTATAATTTCAGCTTATGTTTAACTATTTTAGCAACTTCTAGAGAACGTAATGTCATGGATCCTTTGAAAGTGGATACCATGGATCAGAGAGATTTAAGCTAATCAAACTCATATCTCAAGCCGGTGCAAGTTATGAAATGACACATGCAGAATGATTTCGTACAAGATTCCTATGCAAGCAAGTCAAATTCAGTTGTTAGACCAACTTGAGATATGAGTTTGATTAGCTTGAATCTCTCTGATCCATGGTCAACGATAGCGGTCAACGATGAAGACAACCTGAAAGTGGATACCATGGATCAGAGAGATTTAAGCTAATCAAACTCATATCTCAAGCCGGTGCAAGTTATGTTGTAGCATCTTTGATCATCTTCTTGTAATTACTTTCAAGTTTCTTTATTATCATTGAAGATAGCCTTTTCAGTTGTTATCCGAGAGATAGCGGTCAACGATGAAGACAACCTGAAAACAACAGGATGGTTGGTATCTATAGGTAAGAACATTGTGGATGAGGATTGTTTATCTTCCCATTGATTTCAAGTATGTTGCCTTCATCGTTGACACACAAGACGAATGTTGCAACATGAGTTCGACCAAGATGACACACGAAGCTTTAGACTCGTATCTCAAGACGGTGCAAGCTATGTTGTAGCATCTTTGATCATCTTCTTGTAATTACTTTCAAGTTTCTTTATAATCATTGAAGACAACTTTTCAGTTGTTATCCGAGAGATAGCGGTCAATGATGAAGACAACCTGAAAACAACCGGATGGTTGGTATCTATAGGTAAGAACATTGTGGATGAGGATTGTTTATCTTCCCATTGATTTCAAGTATGTTGCCTTCATCGTTGACACACAAGACGAATTTTGTAACATGAGTTCGACCAAGATGACACACGAAGCTTTAGACTTCAACCGGATCCAAGTATTTGCCGCATTTAATGAAATTTAACGCGCATACCGCATTCATTGACTATACGTGGTTGATGATGTCAAGTTTAAGTCATTGACAATGATTAGGGTTATTACTTTGTTTTTTAAATTTTTTTAACTTTTTATAATTATTAAATTAAAAAAAATAAAAAAACCAACTCAAAACATCAAAAGAACTACCAAAATAAATTACTTCCTCGAAGCGCCTCGCTTAGGCCTAAGCGAGACGCTTCGAATTTAAAAATCAGCTTTTTCTGCCCCCTCGTACTGACCTCCTCGTAATGAGTTCAAAGCGTCTCGCTTAGGCTTAAGCGAGACGCTTTAAGGGGGTGAAATTAGAAGGTGGGGGTTTAAATATAACCACCCTTTAGTCATTTGATAATTTGACGTCTCAAATATGATAGATGAAAGGTTGTCGTGTTTGGTCATTTGATAACGTAGAAACCAAGGTCAAAATGTCAAATAATCTCGAGTTAATATGTTATTATTTTTTATTTGATTTTTTTTAAAAATCTAAAAAGTAAGCAATTCCTAAGAAATAAAATTCAATTTTCAGATATAAGAATAGGGATGTATAAAAAGCTCGCAATTCGAAGCTCGCTCGAGCTAGGCCTGTCTCGGCTCGTGAGCTCGCGAGCTGGCTCGAATTATTTTATTTATATGTATTAATTTTATTTTTAAGTGTTTAAATTAAAAAAATATGTGAGAAGAGGTTGAAGTGTTAACAATTTAAGTTTAATTAATCAATAAAATATGAAAATTAATAGAAAAAAAACACAAATTATACATATAATACTTTTTGTATGCCTTTCATTCTTTAAAATATTAGAAAAATAAAAAATATATATACATGTATATGTGTAATTTTATTTTTCTGGCAATTATTTTTCTTGTAATTTATCTTATTTTTTGTTTTTTATTTAATAAATATTTGTTAAAAAATAATAAAAAAATAACGAGTTGGCTCGAGCCAGCTCGAGCTCGACTCGGACATTTACGAGCCGAGCTCGAGCTGGCTTTTCAGCTCGACCAGAAAAACAAGCCGAGCCGAGCTGGTTCGTTTAAGTTCGAGCTCGAGCTCAAGCTTAGTCTGACTCGACTCGACTCGGCTCGTGTATAGCCCTATATAAGTATTTACAATAATTCGACATGATAACATGATAAGTGGTGTAACTCACTTGCAGCTTATTAGACCATGTGATAAATCGTTTCTTCTTATAGTACATTTATACATTTTTTTTAACTCAATTAGTAGTCTTAATATGTGAGATTGTTTCAGCTATAAATCAAAGAATCATTCTTTTTTATAACAAGAAGTTTACCATCATGACTTATTTTATTATCATGCAAAAGATATGTGAAGGGAGTTAAAGAACATTATACATATCTGCTATATAAAAGATTAGTAAGCTTGATAGAATCTGTTAATAGGTAATGGGTCTCCTAAGTTCCTAACTAGTATAAGTATACACATTGCTCCATTTTAGCAATTTGTAAATTAAAATGACAACCTTTAGACTCACACTCTCTCTAGATCATATATTAGATTTTCAATATGGTACCAAGAGCATCGAAATAAAGAGTACGATGATCTGCTATTGATTTTTTTTTTCTTCTTTTTTTGACTAGATCAACAAATATCTATATCTATCTCTATCTCTACTACATTATAAAGGAGGAGAGATGGCTAAAATAGTCACTTCATGTCAATTTTAAGATGGCATACAAAATGTCACAAGGTAAACAACTATCTTTTTGCCAAATACTTCCCTTTATGCCTCATATATGCAACATTTGATTAAAATTGTACAAATGACTAATGCAAGTCATCTCTATTATTATTTGTTTCACCTTTTGATTTTCTCATCTTTAATTAATTGAATTTGAGATTCAATGTCTCACCTTTTCATTTTCTCATTTTCAATGATGAATTAAAATTAACATCCCTCAATTTAATCTTTAAAACCTCTCATACCATTGCCTTATCACACCATTTTCTTTATTTCCCTTGAAAGCAGTCATCGAATGATATTGTTCAACACTTGTAGTCTTGCACTATCGATTATTATGTTGGTAAGCCAACACTTGTAATCTTGTATATTCTTTATGTATATTTATTTATTTATTTAGTTATTTAGTTTTTAAGCTTTTTGTTAGTTCTTATATATGTTTTTTTTTCATTATTTTGTCCATGTTTTCTTTTACATTCTTTCTATTTTAATTTCTGTAAATTGTGGTTTCATGTTTATCATTCAATTGAATTGTTTATTTTTTAGGATCAAATCTGTTTTGTTTTGAAGACATCACGGCTCATCAACCCATTTCCATGTACATACATATTTTAGTTTATGTTATATTCTCTAAAGTACACTTATTTTCTTCTACGGTTATAATGTGATATTCGCTTCCAATTGTGATTTTCGTTTTACCCGCATGGTTTACAATAAGGAGAGGGAAGCAAATCCCATCTTATTGACATTTGATAGTGAGGTGTGTGAAAGATTTATATTGTAATCTATCTTGTCAAGGCGCATAAGCACACTCATAAGAGCTAGAAACCGTGTCTTTTAGTTAACTACTCATATGGTGCGTTGAGCTGACCTTGAGCACCGCACCCCTAGCGCACACCTTTGACAACTTAGATTATAATTGGTGCTCACAGTTGAAGAAACAATAAGTAACACGGTGATTAGGACTAATCGCCGAGTGGTTTATACTTATGTCACTACAGGTTTAATCCTTTACCCAAACCATGATGGTTAACCTGTTTGAAAGTTTAGTTATGGTGAAGTGTGTGTATGAAGTGTGTGAGAACACAAGATATAAGTGGTTCGGTCGGTAATGACCTACGTCCACTGTAAATACCGGAATATTATTGAGGGAGAATGATTACAAGGATTATATCTAGTCGTGAGAGCTATTTTCTGAATGCCATTACAAGAAGAAACCTATTCCTATTTATAGGCATAATGGTGGGCTGCATGGAAAGGCCCACAGGTGATACCATTGGCTTGGGCCCAACTGAGGCCCAAGTCCATGTTCCTTCTGAAACTGGCGGGAAGCGACCGATTACTGTCGATGACGTCATGCTACGGTGTGGTCGTTGTTATAGCTGGACACGTGGCAAGTTTCTGGTGGTGTACAGTGATGCTGTACTTGCTACAGTGCTGAGGCTACCTCTGTCGTCTGATGTGACGTCTGACAGTTGGCGAGGTATGCCTGTTGGTCCCTGTTGATGACAGCGTGAGTACAGTAGAGCCGTTTAGCTTTTGTACTATCTGCCACATGTCATTCTCCTGTTCGTGTGTACTCTGACACGGATCTTTGTGAATCTTCCTTTTGTTGTCCTTCATACCTCGTATGAAAAGTGTTAAGGGAAGATTCCGCGCGTGCTGGTACGCGCGTATCAGGTATTGTTTGTTGCTTATCAGCCGTCTTGATGCGCGAGGTTGTTAACTGCTTGCCCCCGCGCGAGTGGATCACTGCGCCGTGGTCTGGCGCGAGGATCTTGTTTATGGGGATAGGGACGCCTCTCGGATTAGGCTCCCTATCCCTTCAAGTCCCCCTAGTCTAGGGCTTCTCCTGTTCGTTGGTGAGCAGGTGGAGTGCTAGACTCAAAATATGTAGTCGCGGATGAAAACTCATCTGCTTGCTTTTGGGAGCTCTTGGATGTGTTCCACCGTGGATTTATGTAAAGTTCGGCGGGGAACGTCTTTTCCTTTTACGTCAAAGTTACGCCGAGGGGGACGTGCTCCGCCTTACCTTTACAGGAGTTGGGCGGGGAACGTCTTTTGCAATTTTACGTCAACTTTCCGCTGGGAAATTAAATGTTGGCTGAGTGATTAATGCGGGTCTGGAGTTGTGATAAATTCCAAATCATTGGCATTCAATTTGTCTCTCATAAATTGAAGTTAATGCGCCTGGAAATCAGTTCCTTCTGATGGAAGTTTAATGGTTGCTGACTTGTTGAGTGGTTGTCTGTTTGTGCAGACTGAGACACGTCACGTCATGGTTGCAGTTACCAATATTTCGTCTGGTGTTAGGCGCGTGGGATGTCACGCGTCTGACGTTCTGTCTTCGTGGTTGAGATTGTGCCACGTGTCAGTGGGCACGTGCTTTCTACTAGGCGCGTGGGTTCCCACGCGCCCACTTTTTTTCTGATAATGTGAGATCTGGTGACACGTGTCGTGCATCCGGTGCGTGTGTAGTGTGAAGCTGTCGCACACTACCATCTGAGCCGTCCGTTGTCAGCGTCGACACGTGTCATCATCCTGTCTCTTGAATTTGAAAAGGTGCGACGGTTAATGCCTCTTTGGTGGGTCCCACTGTCATTAATGCGATGGGTATATAAGCCTCATTAGGGCTTATGTGAACGGTTACATTCCCATAACCTTCTTCTTCTTCCTTCCTTGCTCTCCTTTTTCTCTCAACTTTCCGGCCACCGTTCTTTGAAGTTTCCGTTTAATCTTCATAGATCTCGTTGATCTTGAAGATTCATTGTTGAAACTTAAACTTCTTTCTCGTTTGTTTTCTTTGCTTCCCTGTTTTTCTGTCCTTCTGTTTTTGAAGTTTGTTTGATCTTCAAATTCTCTTGAAGATTCCGGCAAATCTTCAAGTTTTCCAGTTATATTTTCCAGATTCCGATAACTTTAGCCTTTAAAATGTCTGATGCTCCTGTAAGTCCGTCTCCGTCCGCCGAGGATATTAGGATGGAACCGGCTGTGGAGGAGGTGATGGAGGAGGAAGTTCTTGTCGAACATGGCAAGATAAAGGAGAGGAAGCTGATGTCCAACACATATTGTGTTTGGAGTCAGGAGGCTTTTAATCAGTTTTGTACCATGTACAATATCCTGCCGGAGTGGGAGCCTACCCTTCCGTCTCCGACCAGCACCGTTCTCTCCGCCGGGAATGGTCGGCTGGCCTTGTATGAAGCCCACTTTACTAAGTGTGGATTTCGTCTGCCGTGCACTCGTTTTCAAATTGACACCATGGTGGCTTACGGCGTTGGGCCCACACAACTAACCGCCTTTGGGCTTCTGAGGTTAGTCCATTTTGAGGCTTCTTGCCGCGCCTTGGACATTGAACCAACCGTTGAGCGGTTCAATGTCTTCTATTTTATGGCGCGAGACGAGATGAGGTTCTCGTTCAAGCCGCGCCCGAGGGTGCCGCCTATGGCCACCCATACTCCCAAGTCCTTGCATTGGGCGAAGGAGAAGTTTTTCTTTGTGAAGAGGGGTGTGATCCCCATTAGTCTCCCCTGGAAGGTTATAGGGGATGGGCAGCGCGTGGCTGACATGGCTGTGCCCAAAGATTTCAAGAAGCAGGCTTGGTTTATTACCCTCACCTCCAACGCTATCAAGCTGGAATTCAAGAATCTGACGGAGGGTATCTTTTTCCTTCTGGGGATGAGCCGCCTTGGTATCCGCGCGGGCAAAGAACCCTACATTGCAATAGAGGGTAAGTACTTTCTTTTTCTTTTATATTTTTGTGCAATTTCCCTGATTGTTTATTGTTGCAGGTGTGAATAAGTTCCAGTTTTATGCTGCCCGCGAAGAGAAGGGTATTAAGTGGAGGCCAGTGGCGGAGGGTCAGACTTCCTGTATAGAGGCGTTCGTTGACCGCTTCTACTACCCTGATATCTCCAGCGCGCCAAAGCCTTATTACACAACCGATGAGTCTTTGGATCCCTTCGTCACTAGCATTTTCGGAGATGATTCTACTGATTCTTCAGTAGAGATCGTTCCGCCTCTGAACCCATCCGCGGGGCGTGGACGTTGGAAACACGCACCGCGGAAACATAGGTATCGAGCAAAGGTTGCTCTTTCTGACTCGGGTTCTTCAGTTTCAGCAGGAGAGGTTGTGAAGGGACACCGACGGCGGAAGGATGGGCCGCCTTCGGATGATGAAGATGAGGCTGAGTCTTCTCAGCTGGAGAGGAGGAAGAGGGCGCGATCGGACAGCGCCGCGGCCGGTAGTGCCGCCACTGTGGAAGATGTATCTCCTGCCTTGACTGGCGAAGGCGGGAGTGGGGGTGCTACTCAAATCCCTGAGTCAGCGGTGGCTCCGGAGACAGTTGTTGAGGGTGCTGGCAAGCAGAAAGTCACCTCTGCTGGGGATCAAGGAGGGAGCGCCCCCGTTTTTTCTGTGGGGATTAGCGCTGCCCCAACTCGACAGCCTCTGTTTCAGAAGCTGATAAAGAAGAAAACCCCTGGTAAGCAACACTTATTGTCTTGTGGAATTTTTATCTTTGAGTTTCCTTTTAACATTATGTTTTCCTTTGCTAGTGGCGCCCAAGATCATCCCTACCCCTCCTCCTGCATCTCCATCTGCGGAGGCGGCTCGGGTAGAGGAGGAGAGGCTCTGGAGGGAGCAAGAAGTGGCCCGCAAGCAGGTGGAAGCCGATGAAGCCTTGCGAAAGGCTGAGGCTGCGAAGGTTGCTGTTGCCAATGAGGCTAAACGAAAGGCTGAGGCAGAGAAGCGGGCGGAGGCGGAGCGTCTTCGCCTCCAAGAGAAACAGTTTCTTGAGGAGAAGGCTCGGCTTCTAAGGGAGCGCGAGGATCGTGAGCGCGCTGTTGCTGAGACCCAAGAAATGACCCGTGAATCTGATGGGTTCGAAAGGGCGCTCTTGGAGCAAGGCGCTGCTGGTGCTAGCGATGGCTCACGCCAAACTCGGCGTGAGTCTTCTAGGGTTGGTGGGGAGCCATCGGGAGTTTACGATGGTTCCTGCTGGGCTGGTGGTGACGCCATCTGGCGCCCTCGCTGGGTGATCACGGAGAATACCTTGTTTTCAAACTCCTTGGCTGCCCTTGAATTTGTTAGCGAGGTGGTGCCTCCCTACGAGCGCACTCACCAGGATTTGTTGAGTCGTCCTGAGCTCATAACTGCTTTGTGTGTAAACCAAGCGACTCAACTATCCTTGATGGATTCGCTTCGCCGTCGAGATGCAGCGGTGCAGCGAGATTTTGAGCAACTGGAGGCGGAGAAGGCAGACCTTGCTAAGAAGGAGGCTGCCTTCAAGGCAGAAATTTCAAAATATCGCCGCCGTGCTCATGAAGCAGAAGCCAAGGTGGCGAAGCTTGAGGTGGATGCTGCTGCGGAGAGGCGCCGGTGGTCAGAGTCTTGGAAGAAAGCTAACGATGAAACGATGCGGTTGAAGGAGACTCTGGCCGAGGCGCAGGAAGAGAGGCGGGCGGTGACCCGCAAATTTGAAGAGAAGAGCAAGGCCCTCACTGAAAGGACCGCAAAGTATGTGGAGATGCACAAGGAGCTGGAATCCAAGGATGAGGCTCTTGTTGCAGCTACTGAGCGCGTCTATTTTCTTGAACGGGAGAGGGTCCAGATCCTTAATGCTAAAGAAGATCTGGATCGGGACCTTGATTCTTCTGACCAAGCGCGTGTTGCGGCCGTCAAGGACTGTCAGGCGGCCCAACACTTATTGGAGGAGGCGGTGTCTGCTCAAGCCCAGATGCAGAATTCCATTCATTGGTTAATGACAGATGGAATGAATGGGGTAAGCTCTTGCGCTTTCTTTGTTATTGATGCTTGTTTTTTGCAATTGATTTGCTAACTTTTTTGTCTTCCCTCTAGATCTTTAAAAGGTTCTGGCAGGAGCCCAAGTTGGGCGATCAGGTTGCCGCCATTGCCGCCGCCGCACAAGCTTTTGGATATGGCGAGGGTTTTGCAGATGGATTCTTGCATGCCCAAAGTGATGGGCGGGTTGAGGACGCCGAACACTATGGGAAGCCGCTGAAGGAGGAATATGAGGCGGAATTGGCCAAGTTCGAGGAGATTGACTTCCCTATTCTCCAGGTGATTGCTGATTGTAATGGCAACGCAGATCCCCTTGCTGCCCTGAAATATTTCATCGACAAATCTGACGAGTTGACGAGGGCTTCTGGCGGGGGTACTTCCGGAGCGCATGATGAGTAGGCACTGTACTTGTATTTTTCGTTGTAGCTTTCATGTAAATACAAAGGGTTTTAAAGTCCCTCTTTTAATGAAATTATCAGTTTGTTATATCGTGTTTGTTCTCGCCCCAACCTTACTTATTTAACCAAGTCGTCACCCGGTGTGTAAGTATAAGTTAGGGCGCGCGCTAGGCTAGACAGTCCGACATTTAAGTGTTGTTCTTTTGTCTTGAAGACTGTAGCGGAGCGCGACTTGTACCATTGAGTCCGAGTTAGGCGCGTAGGAGCCTTGCCTAGAAGACCTTTGGCCGCGTTTTGTGTGGCGCTCCTTTCCCTTGTCTGAGCTGTGTGACAGTTCTAGAAGACTAGGGATTATGCGCGCACATGTGTTAAGCGGGTTAATAGGTCCGGCAAGTAAATCTGTCTTGAAGACCATTACGCGTTTTCCAAGTGTAAGATGTATAAGCCCGACGCGCCCAAGACGCGTCTTGAAGGCTCATTTTATTACATTGGTCCGCCGTTCTGGTCCGACAGGATTTTGCCTAAGTCTTGAAGACCCTGGTGCGGAAAAACAAGTAGAAACACAGATATATGAAACTTATTGATAGTATGGCATGTGTAGCCATGTTACAAGTTTACAAGTAACAGCGTCGCAACTGTGCGCCGTTCCAAGATCGCGGGATGGGGGTACCATCTAGTCTTTCCAACGCGTAGGCGCCCTTGCCTAGCACCTCTTGTATTTTGTATGGACCTTCCCAAGTCGGAGCTAGTTTCCCTGGCTTTTCAGCGTTAGAAGCTTCGTTGTTGCGGAAAACGTAGTCCCCAATCTTGAACGTAAGTTCTTTGACGCGCTTGTTGTAGTATTGTTCCAGCTGAGTTTTGTATCTTGCCTCTTTTATTGCCGCAAGATCGCGACGTTCTTCTAATAGGTCAAGGTTCATGCGGAGTTCTGTGTCGTTGTCCGTTGTTTCGGCCATTAATACTCTCGCGGTAGGATAGGTCATTTCTGCGGGGATCACCGCCTCGGAACCGTATGTTAAGCTGAACGGCGTTTCACCGTTGCTTGTTTTTGTGAGGGTGCGGTAGGCCCATAAAACATGCGGCAGTTCATCTACCCACCCTGTCCTCTTGGTTCCGAGCCTTGTCTTGATGCCTTCGACAATTGTGCGATTGACCCTTTCCACTTGACCATTGCCTTGCGGATGCGCAACTGATGTGAATATTTGTTTTACACCCATTTGAGCCAACCATTCTTGAAGGGATTGGTCTTCAAATTGTGTGCCGTTGTCGCTGACCAGCTGCATCGGCAAGCCGAATCGGCAGATAATGAACTCCCAAAGGAATTTCTTGACGTGTGCGCCGTCGATCTTGGCTAGAGGCTTTGCCTCGACCCACTTGGTGAAGTAGTCGATGGCGACGATTAGGTATCTGACGTTACCCGGGGCCGTTGGGAATGGTCCGACCAAATCGACGGCCCATTTCTGGAACGGCCACGCCGCTGTAACGGGCACCAAGTTGTTCTTGGGGCACAAGGTGTTCGGAGCGTGGCGCTGGCAACTGTTGCATTTGCGCAACTCGTTGACCGCGTCCACGTGCATGCCCGGCCAATAGTACCCTGCGTTCATCAATTTTGCTACTACCATCCTTGGGCCAGCGTGTATCCCGCATGTTCCTTCATGTATGTCTCTGAGGAGGAGGGAGGTGTCTGCGGAATCTACACATCGTAACAATGGCCCTAGGTAAGATCTACGGTACAGAGTGCCGTCTACGAGTTGGTATTGTAAAGCCTTGTGTTGGATCTTCCGGGCCTCTGATTTGTCATCAGGCAGGGTGCCGGAAGATAGGAAGGCTTTGATTAGGGTCATCCAGGACGTGTTGCCTGTTTGGATGACATGGACTTGTCGCGGCGGAACAGATGGTTTTTCAAGGACATCGACTCGTACCTCTTTGGCCATGTGTGCAAAGACTGTGGATGCCAATTTACTCAGCGCATCGGCTGTCTTGTTCTCACTGCGCCGGATGTGTTCGACGGTGCATGAGTCGAATCGTCGCATGAGTTGCTTGGCTTGTTCCAGGTACAGGGCCATGATTTCGTCCTTTGCATCATATGATCCATTGATCTGTCGCGCGACAAGCAGTGAGTCGATGTGTGCCTCCACGTGCCTGGCCCCCATTTTTTCCGCAATGCGGAGGCCTGCCAGCAACGCTTCGTATTCCGCCTCATTGTTTGTGCTTTTAAAATCGAGGCGGATGGCGTACGTGAACTCGTGTTTATCTGGGCTGATGAGGCGTAATCCTGCGCCGGCGCCGTCGTCATTGGAGGCCCCGTCTGTGAATAGGAACCATTTTTGCGACGGGTCGCGCGCTGGCGCGGGTGATTCTTCGGCTTTGCATTCTTGAACTTGGTCTGCAGGTATCTCCGTGGCGAAGTCCGCGAGTATCTGGCCTTTAATTGCGGGCCGGGGTTTGTAATTGATCGTATGTTCCCCCAGCTCGATGGCCCATTTTGCCAGGCGGCCAGACAGTTCGGGTTTGGCGAGAATGTCGTTTATCCGATAGTCCGTGAGGACGTTTATCGGGTGGCCTTGGAAGTACCTGCGCAGCCTTCTGGATGCATGGACAAGTGCTAGAACCAGCTTTTCCATTATTGTATACCTTGTTTCTGCATCTAACAGTGTGCGGCTGACGTGATAAATTGGCGTTTGCACTCCTTTGCGTTCGACCATTAGAACTGCGCCTATCGCCCGCTCCGTGACGGAGAGGTAAAGTGTAAGCGGTTCTTTAGGAAGTCGCGCTGTTAGTGTCGGAAGGTTCATTAGGCACTGCTTCATTGCCTGGAATGCTGATTCCGCCTCTGGGGTCCAGTGGAAGTTGCTCTTCTTTAAACAGTTCTTCAAAGTGTTCACGAACGGGAACGACTTTGAAGCGTAGTTGGACAAGAATCGGTTTAGGGCCACAAGGCGGCCCATTAGTGTCTGTACTTCTTTGACGGAAGCAGGAGAAGGCATTCTCTCGATAGCTTGTACTTTTTCTGGGTTGGCGCGGAAACCGTCCCGCGTTACAATGACGCCTAAAAATTTGCCTTCTTCCATCCCGAATGAACATTTGCTCGGATTCAACTTCATGCGCACTTTGCGCAATTGATTGAACGTCTGTTGGATATCTCGAAGCATGTCACTTTCCTCCTTGCTCTTGATGACCAAGTCATCAACATACACTTCAAGTCGTACGCCGATTTCATTAATGAAGGCCGTGTCCATAAGACGTTGGTATGTGGCGCCCGCGTTTTTCAGACCGAAAGGCATCTTGGTGTAACAGAAGATACACGCGTCTGTGCGGAACGCCGTTTTATCTTCATCTTCTTTGGCCATTTGGATCTGGTGGTAACCTTTGTATGCGTCCAAGAAGCATTTGAACCGATATGGGGCGATGGAATCCACCTTTAGATCAATTTCTGGCAGAGGGTAGCAATCTTTGGGACACACCTTGTTGATATCCTTGTAATCGACGCACATGCGCCAGCCTCCATTGGCTTTGGCGACCATGACAGGATTGGCCACCCAGGTTTGGTATCTGATAGGGCGAAGGATGCCCGCGTTGAGCAGCTCGGTGACTTGTTCGTTCATGGCCTTTGTTTTCTCCGGGCCCATACTGCGCTTCTTTTGCAATATGGGTTCTACGGAGCGGTAGACGTTAAGCTTGTGTTCCGCTATTTCGCGGGGAACACCAACCATGTCTGCTGGTTGCCACGCGAAGACGTCCATGTTGCTGATCAGAAGCTGTTTCAAGTGATTGCGTATGGTTTCGGAGATTTCATGGCCAATGACCACCGTTTGCTCCGGAAATTTAGGGTTTAGTGCCCATTTTTTCGGCTCAGTGCGGGCATTTGTTTTGACCATCTTTGGAGGCTTGGCGGTTTCAGTGGTGTGGCAATCTTTATTGACTCTGATGAAGGCAATACCTGTCTTGGTTGGGAAGCCGACCATCGCGTGCGCCGTTGAAGCATTGGCGTTAAAGCGCGCGATGCCTTCCCGTCCCAATAGAATATCATGATTGGAGGTGGCTGGCAAAACCATAAAGTCACATATCTCCGTGCGCTCGTGGGTGCCATCGGACCATGTGACTGGCAGGGAGAGCATGCCCCGCGGCATGATGGTCTCATGAATGAAACCTGAGATTGGCTCATTGACTGGTACAAGCTTTGCCTTGTCTTCTGCATCCAGTTGTTGGAAACATTGCTCATACATGATATCTGTGCTGCTGCCGCCGTCTAAAAACATGTACCGCGTTCGGTAATGTCCGAAGACGGCGGTTATGACTAGTGGGGCGGTGCAGGAAGCGCCGCCTCTGACTTTTGGCATGAGGACATCGGCCTCCTTCCATGAGTCATCGAGTGGTTGTAGGCGGGTGCGCTTGCCATGTTGGGTTTTTTGCCACGCTTAGTCATGTTGCAGTGATGACGAGGGACGAGTGTGGCGGCATGAGTGTTAAGGTCCCGGATTTTCTTTCGCGACCCCTCCCCTTGATTTTCGTCGCCCGCATTACCTTTGCCAGTGCGGTGGACGTTTTTTACTAAGTGACCGAGCTGTCCCGATTTCAGCGCGGCCTCGATTTCCATCTTCAGGCTGTAACAGTTGTCTGTGAGGTGACCAAAGTCGTTGTGATACTCACAGAACTTGCTTCGGTCCACGTTCCTTCGTTTCCCCAAGGGGTTGGCTTCTTTCAGCGTGACCTGCTCTGTTTTCAGGACCTAGGATGGTGTCTTTGTTAGCGGGGTCCAATCGTGGTTTTTCTTTGAATGTCCACGCTGGTCCCGCGATTGCTTGTTATTGATGAGTTGGCGGGCATCGCCCGCAGGGGAGTATTTTCCCTCGTCGGCCGTGCCCGAGATGCGGCTCCAAACAGACTTGTTTTTGTGTTTATTACTATTATTATTATGGTGTTGCGGTTGGAAGCCGTGCATCTGGTTGAAAGATTTTTCGGAGGAGGCATATATTTTCGCGGAGTGGATGAGTTCATCCCAGGATTCCGGAATGCCATCTTTGCCCGTAAGGCATTTCATTAGTTCTGGGCTCCGTACGTTATGTATGAATGCTGCCCGGGTAAGCTCTTCCCCGCAGCCTATTTGCAAGGCCTCCTTGTTGAATCGAACTATGAAGTCTTCGATGGATTCATGATCATGTCGGCGGCATAACAAAATATGCGCCTTGTCCTTCTTGTGCTTGCGCAAGTGTGAGAAGTGATTACCAAACTTGTCAGTGAGGTCGTCGAAGTCCTTAACCACGTGGTCGTGGGTTCGAGTCCCACGGATGGCGCCAATGAAGAAACAATAAGTAACACGGTGATTAGGACTAATCGCCGAGTGGTTTATACTTATGTCACTACAGGTTTAATCCTTTACCCAAACCATGATGGTTAACCTGTTTGAAAGTTTAGTTATGGTGAAGTGTGTGTATGAAGTGTGTGAGAACACAAGATATAAGTGGTTCGGTCGGTAATGACCTACGTCCACTATAAATACCGGAATTTTATTGAGGGAGAATGATTACAAGGATTATATCTAGTCGTGAGAGCTATTTTCTGAATGCCATTACAAGAAGAAACCTATTCCTATTTATAGGCATAATGGTGGGCTGCATGGAAAGGCCCACAGGTGATACCATTGGCTTGGGCCCAACTGAGGCCCAAGTCCATGTTCCTTCTGAAACTGGCGGGAAGCGACCGATTACTGTCGATGACGTCATGCTACGGTGTGGTCGTTGTTATAGCTGGACACGTGGCAAGTTTCTGGTGGTGTACAGTGATGTTGTACTTGCTACAGTGCTGAGGCTACCTCTGTCGTCTAATGTGACGTCTGACAGTTGGCGAGGTATGCCTGCTGGTCCCTGTTGATGACAGCGTGAGTACAGTAGAGCCGTTTAGCTTTTGTACTATCTGCCACATGTCATTCTCCTGTTCGTGTGTACTCTGACACAGATCTTTGTGAATCTTCCTTTTGTTGTCCTTCGTACCTCGTATGAAAAGTGTTAAGGGAAGATTCCGCGCGTGCTGGTACGCGCGCATCAGGTATTGTTTGTTGCTTATCAGCCGTCTTGATGCGCGAGGTTGTTAACTGCTTGCCCCCGCGCGAGTGGATCACTGCGCCGTGGTCTGGCACGAGGATCTTGTTTATGGGGATAGGGACGCCTCTCGGATTAGGCTCCCTATCCCTTCAACAGTCATGCATTCCTATGTCATCATTTGAGTATAAATTTGAAGTTTTGTTGATTTCACTTGAAATTTTAGAAATAAATTACAAATTTTTCTCAATTTACTTTGAATGTTAACATTAGAGCTTTAATGGCAATTTTCATTTTTTATAGATCCTAACATTATTAGGGGATGGCAAAACAACCCGAGCCCGATGGGAAGTTTGAAATATCACGCTTGTATATCGCATTGGCGTGTTCGATGGGAAGTTTAGTTGGGAAAATTGTGACTGTGTATCGCATAAGTGTGTTCGATAGGAAGTTTGATTGGGCCAATTCATTAGAAAAATAATCTTTGTTGTGTTAAGAAAAATATTAGAAACAAAGAATAAGATTACAACTACAAATCACCTATGTAAATAAAAGAAGACACATAAATGATCAAATAAGACATCTTACAATCAATTACATCGCAACGGTAAATACTCGAGGTTGTTTTTTTAAGTTTGGGTTCAAGAGTTCTGTGAAAAAATTACCCTCTTCTAATTTGGAACTAATGCTTTAATGATTTTGATACTTATTTGACATCTTTGTGTTTTTTAATTTACAAGTATGTGTATTGGATCTTTATGACACTAAAGTTAAATTTGCCAGGTAAAATTTGTTTCCTAGAAGGATTTTCCTCTTAAATTCTGGTGTTGCTTTAATTGATCAATGACTGTGTGTGTATATAAGCAAGAGGGGGACTTGCTTAAGAAGCGTCAAGAACTATGCTCCCCATATCATTTTCTTAGAACTTTATACAATAAGTCGACCAATACGAACCAAACTTTAAGGAATACATGTTTGACGACAGGATTTACCCACTGCAATGCGCGGTGGGAAAACTGCTAGCGTAGTACAAGTTTTTTGGATCCCGCCGCAACGCGCGGGTAAACCCACTAGTATTTCTATATTATCTTATTAAGAAGGAGTGATGGCTAACATAGTCATTTTCATTTCCGTACAACTTAAGAAACAATATGTACAACATACTTCAGCAAGAAATTTAAGGGTATTATGGGCATAGTTGTGACAATTAAGACACTTAGGAGGATATGTTTGTAATTTTACCATCATTATCTTACTCACATCTTAAGATTCTATTCCAATCTTGTCCTCATGACCATACCAATAGATATCCATTGAATTGTCTTTAAAAATTGTTTTAATTGTGTTTATTGGAAGCATGAGACCTTTGAGTGCCTTTGATTAAGTGTATATGTTATCTTCATGATATTGTAGTTCATTATCTTCATTGGTTAGGAAGAAGATCTCCGGATGAAAAAAGTTGCACTAAATATCTCCAAGGATGTGAAGAAATTTTGGACAAAAATTGAGAAGCTGGTAAGTCATATATGTAATTTAGTATATGAGGGGTTTGTTTTACATTATAACTTTGATACATATTTATTTTCTATAAAATATCATGTCATTTTAGGTGCTGTACAAGCATCGGTTGGAGCTTGATCAAAAGAAGAAAAAAGCTATTGATAAGCATCTTGAATTTCTTCTAGGGCAAATCGAAAGGTAATTTCTTGACCTATGAATTTGGTTATTTTACTCTTTAATGGGCCAACTAGGTAAAATAAAATAAAATTAGACAGGAAGAATGTTGTTCAAATGGGTCGGATGGGTCAAAAGTTTGCCAAAGTGTAATCTGTAAATTGTAAAACATAAAATCTCAATTTTTTATTGAAGTCTCATATTTTTTGTTTACTTTTCTCCTTCTTTGAGAGTTATTAAGTTGTGTAATATTTGCACAAAACTGTAAAGCAACTAGATTTTTGTTTGTTTTTCAATTGGATGGTTTGTAATTGATATACTTCATGTATAAATAGACATATTTAATTCAATGTTACCAGCATTACAAACACAAGCATTATGTTATCTATATACATCTATGTGAAATATAGATTGAAAACACATTGCATAGTACACGTACTTAAATTTTCATGAATAATGAGTATGATATGTTGATTGATAACAAGACCTTTTGGTTTCATCATAATTGTGATAATGGGAGCTTATGTTTTCTTTGCTTAACGTCAATTTATTGAATTAAAATTGAACTTGTGGAGTCTGCTATAATACTATATCCAGGTTAAAATTTGTATATGACTGAAGTCATCTGGATCTAAAGATGGAAGAAGTAATGTGATCTTACTTAAGTCCTTGAAAGTTAGACTTTAAAGTCGAAGATTTTTTTTAATGCTTAAGAACACATTTTTACGGAGAAAAGCTTGTCGCATTGACGATTTGGTAGATGAAAATATTGGATATGGACTTGATAAACTAATATGGAGTATCATACTTTATATTATTGCTCCCGCGGCAACGCGCGGGCTTTCTACTAGTTTTCTTTTATAATCAACTTTCTAAGAATGAAATCATAAAACCCAACTACCCAACCCAAGCCCACCAGTAGACAAGCAAAAAATACGAAAGCTACCCACATTTGGGCCACTAGCTAAACTATGAGTGGCCCATGACAAAAATAGCTAACTTGGTTTTGACCACCAAAAGAGGGTAACAAAAGAGCTAACTTGGGCCATTAGTAAAACCATTGGGCCGCATAAAGAAGCCTATACCATCCCATGAAGGTAACAAAAGAGGGTTCTTGTTCTTCTAAACGAAGGATATTGGACTTATTTAACTAGAAGTTTTGAGTTTTAGGTTATCTAGTACTAGCAATGACTAAATATATTTAATAATTTTTTTTATATATATGATATGACTATTTTTAAGAATAAATGATGTTTGCTAAGTTTTATTTTTCTTAAAGGATATATGTATCCACTTTGAAATTACGATAAAATGGTTCGTGTTTAAATTACGATAAAAATGGTTCGTGTTTTTCTATTTATGTCGTGAAGTAGATGCCGTAGTAGTAGTGAGATGTTATATATAATTACAAATGGAATGAAAAAGTGGAGATCTATTTGCTTATGAGTTACTTTTCCCTGTTGATGTTTTATTGATGGCACACACCTTTACTCTCATTAGATTTGAATTGTTGATAGTGTGTCATCAATTTTGTTCAAGAGAGTGTATCGAGTGTTAGTCTATTAGCACAAGTTTAGGTAAGCAGTCACTCATTAAAAAACTTTAGCCATGGCTTGAGTCTTAATATGTTCCTTGCAAATCTCATGAAATTGAGCTATGCTCCATGTTGTGCCTAGCATTAAGTTAAAGATATAACTAACTGCTTAACGAAATCAATGTATGTGAAGATCCTAAAATAAAAATAAGACCCAAAATCCTAAAATAAAAATAACAATTAAATACAACTACTAATAATAACTAGTAGGAAGCCCGCGCGTTGCCGCGGGAGCGATAATATAAAATGTTATATTCTATATTTAGTTTAATTGATTCTCTCGTGTATCGCCTCCATAGGATTTATGTACCCCGACTGAGCCTTAAAAATATGCTCCTTAGGCCTTATAAATGGGTATTGGTCATATTAATGTTATGGAGCCGAATGGGTTAACAAATTTAATTTTTAAATGGATAATTATTGGCGTCAACTTTTAAGTGTTAAAGGAGTTTCTATTTAAAAAAGACACACACATAGGAATTTTTACAACAACAAAAAATTGTGCCCATGATAAAACTGGGCTCGAGCTGTGTAGACTCCCCGGCTTGACCCATAGCCGTCCTTGCTCTCATAATATATTGCATGGTATGTATGTTGGTTTCCTTACCGGGACCGCCGCCGATCACCACCACATAGTTTTCCTCAGTCCTGGCGACGCAAATCTTCTAGAAACACAAAACGAATACCTATTTGCACATGTCTTCAACACCTACCGTCTATAGTATAACTTGTGATTAACGCATCTATAAATCACAACATGACGGGAAGCCATAAAAACATTACCTTAAGGAGAATCCAATGAATAAAACACAAGTAATACCAATAATTATTAACCCAAACTTTTTGAGGAGTCGATTTTTCTTCTTTGACTCCAGGGGAATGGAAACCTAAACATCAACCACAGTAGCAAACCAATAATAATTAACAGAATATTGATATAAGTGATACCAAACTACAAAAAAAAACATACAATCGAGTAGGTGGCGGACATACAATTCTTCAATGACAAAAGTCCAACCAAGAAACTACAATCTCACAATATTAGTACTTTTACAAAATACAATAAAATAAAAAATGTTATCACCAATGACATACCTTGATATGTTTGCCACACCATGTAGAGATTGAATCATACCAGCAATACCTTAACAATTAAGACAGTGTCCCACTCCAACCCTTTTGACTATTAGAATATAGAAGAATAAGATTTAGAAGAATAAGATAAGATAAAGTAAATGAAATTCATTAACTATAAATTCAAGATCATACAGCAAATCAAGATTATGACCCATGATTAACTTAGACAGAAAAAAATGCACAGATGTTTGGAGGGTAAGGATGTGTACCTGATGAATGGTAGTATGAGTAACAACATGATTATTATCATGCCGTCTTGCACGAAAGTTCTCTGTTTCCCTTTCAGATATAAAATCTATGAATTCTTTAAAGTACATTTACACATCCTTTTACTTCCGTAGCATTATCGTCCACGTTACCATCAAAGTTGTATGAACATGTATGGGGGTGATAGTGGTTTGATTTAAGAACTGTGTAGGGAAATAGAGGAGCCATGATTAAATATAGAGCATTGATTGCATTGATATGTGTTTTAATAATTGTGGGTTACATGTTCGTTTGATCGGCTGGTGTGAATTGGGTTTTATTGGGAGTTAACAAAGGATGTTACATGTTGGGAGAGATCTAAATTATGTATTATAAACATATACAATATGCATTATGTCTTGTACATAAGGGTATAAATGGAAGAAAATGACCAAAGATTAAACATTTGTGAATGGACCTTTTAACTCCCATCTTAAACACTTGATAAAATTACCTTTGTAGCCATCTCTCCTCCTTAATAAGATAACATAGATAACAACAAACATAATAAAGCCCTATTTTCATTCTTCAAGTGTAGCACGGTCTTGAGTCTTTAGTCTCGTTGTCTTGAGATTACTGGCATATTAAAACTTGGTTCAACTTATCAAATCTGTGTCGGGTTTCTGGTAAAACTCGAAACCCAACAATGTACAATTTTAGATTTGAAAAGAATCACTCATGACAAATGTAACCCGCATCACATATTTAACAAACTTATAAACACGTTAAATCGTCTATAAACAACGTCAAACACAAAAACATATATTTCTAAACTTATGCAATTTTAATTTTAAAACGAGTTAATCCTTTCAATTTTAGTACAATCCAAACACAACACGTTTAACAACCACGTAACAATAACCAAAACCTTGTCTATTTAGGGGTTGTTTGGTAGCCTCTTAACCGTTCAGGTCTGAATCATTCAGCATTCAGACTGTTTGTTTCAGCATCTAAATGGAATGATTAAGTGTTGAACCATTAAGCTAATAAAGGATGTTGAATGATTCAGCTCTTAACCATTCAGAATCTCTTAACCACTCAGACCATCTTAATGATTTAGCACTTAATCAACCAAACAGCCACTTAATATTTTATCAAACAAGTTAAAATATAGAATGAAGAAAGAGGTGGTGCATGTTTTACACACAAACTCTTTTCATGCATAACAGAATCTCTTTTTTTGGCACCAAATGTGGATCATATGTCAAATTTCAGTTACCCAATAACAGAAATTCATGCCAACTTCTTCTCTCCAACACTACTTCACCTTCCATAACATTTTTCTTTTTACATTTCTTGTTCCTATACTATTTTCTAACAATCAAAACATCATAATAACAGGGAATACTCATTCATTACATTAGTTTTTCCCTTCTAAAAAACCAAAAAAATATCCCTAAAAAATACAGAAAAAATAATAAAAAAATTATATTAAACCAACAATGGCCCAGACACACCCTGAAGATCATTTGCAGGAGGAGATGATAAAGAAGGATGAAAAGAGGGAAATTTCATCTTTTAAATTCAATGCACAAGCACCCGAATTTGTGCCCAGTTCGCGTACCACCCAACCTCAGGTTTCGGGCTACTTTTACCACCCTTATTTTAGTTACATGGGTATGGGTGGGAATGATGGAAGTGGGTCAGGTGATTGGATTTATGCTGGTCCTGCTGATCAAGATCAAGATCAGCAAATGCATGTTTTTATGAACCCGAATGTTATGCTAACTAACTGTTCCAAGAATGTCCTCACACAAGATCTTCAACAGAAAATCATCAAACAGGTCCCCTTTGCCTTTTTTTTTTTTTTTTTTTTTTTTTTTTGAGAGGGGGGGGGGGGGGGTATGTGAATTCTTGAATATATGATATGATATGGTTTTTGTTGGTAATCGATGAACGAGCAGGTGGAATATCAGTTTAGTGGGCTGAGCTTGCTTGCGAATGAATCGCTAGCGAAACACATTATCAAGGATCCAGAAGGCTATGGTCATATCACATAAGATTGTTACAATTTACATTATTAATGTTTTGTTTTTAAATTTTAATATGAGTTATCATATTTTTCCATATTGTTACAGTTCCTATATCTGTTATTGCATCTATGAAGAAAATCAAATCCTGCATCACTAACAACAATCTGCTCGCCCAAGCTCTACGTTCCTCTTCAAAGTTGGTTCGTTGTTTGACCGCTAAGTTTCCAAGAACTTATTTTTCATGGTGCTGAGGTCTAACTATGTATATTTCGACGTTTCAACCATATGTAGGTTGTAAGCAATGATGGGAAAAAGGTTAGGCGTAAACATCCGTTCACAGAGAAAGATAAAGAAGAGCTGCAGGTAGTTTAGTTTAGGAATAATGGAAAGAAATAATCCCAACTATTGACTATTGGCCAATAACAGTCCCAACTACGAAAATTACCAATACTGGTCCCAACTTTCGACATATTGGAATATAATGGACCCAAACTAACGGCGTTAGTGTGGTGCTGACGTGGCATGCCACCTAGGATGCCACGTAGGATCATTTTGCCACCTAGGATGCCACGTCAGCATCACACTAACGGAGTTAGACCTCCGTTAGTTTGGGTCCATTATATTCCAATATGTCGAAAGTTGGGATCACTATTGGTAACTTTCGTAGTTGGGACTGTTATTGGCCAATAGTCAATAGTTGGGATTATTTATTTCCATTATTCCTTTAGTTTATATACTTGTTGATTATTTAGCAGATTCGATAACTTTAATTTGTTTCGTTTAAATTTGGATTCAGTCGCGGACTGTTGTTGGTGAAAATCTTCCAGAAGATCATTCTCATCAAAATCTTGAGAAGATCTTTAGTGTGGTTGGAAGGTAAAGTTTAAAACTTTTTTACATTTTTTGCAACTTGAGATGATTCAAGCAGTGGTTGATTTTGTATAAAACTGTTAACCAGTGTTAAAGCCATTCGTATATGCCATCCCCAACCCCAAGAGCCGAACTCATCGCACTCGAAAGGGGGTTATGTTTTTAGTAATAAGGTATGAACTCAATGTTTTGTTCTTCAGTTCATGAGTTATGTTGTTTAATGTTGTGTTTTAACGGTTTTCTTGTTTTGTTTTGAAGCTACATGCTCTTGTGGAGTATGAAACTGCTGAAGTAGCAGAGAAAGCGGTACAGTTTTGTCGTTTTGAACTCTTTGATTTGAAATTTTGGTTTTGTTTAATCAAAATCTTGTTCAACATCTTGATGACATCATACAGGTTGACAAATTAAACGACGAAAGAAATTGGAGAAAAGGTTTCCGAGTTAGGTTGCTGATTCGACGTTCAGTATGTAACTATTGTTGACTTTTTCTTTACTCCAAACAAGTCAAATAAAAACTTAACGGGTCAAATGGGTTCGCACAAAGTATTTTTCTAATGAGTATATGAATATAACTTCCTGTTTTATCAACTAATTATCGCAATTATTACCAACCAAAGGACAAATATGCCAACCGGTACTCTATTGAAAAGGTCCTGTTTCAACCCAAACCGTTGAGTCTGTCATCGCTAAAATTATTATAGTCGACTTTTTAAATGAGTATGCAACTTTTGTAATTCAAACATCCAGCCAAAGTCTGTTCTAAAGATTAGGAAATCAGACTTCGACGGCCTTCTTGACGAGGATGATGACTTTGACTGTTCAGAAGAGTCTTCTCAGCCTAATAGTGCAACTACAGAACCAGCTATGGACAATAATGTGAGTGCATAATATCCCACATCTTAAATGCTAGAAAATTTGGATATTTTATAGAAAAAAAAAAAAAAAAAATTAGGACTCGACTAGATAACTTAAGTTTGGATGCATCAGGAAAGTTCAAAGAAAGGATGGGCGCGTAGCTGTGGTAAATCAAAGCCACGCACCCCGACCCACAGCGCTTGTGGGCTTCTGGCACCGTCACTGCATACAAGCAGCTCGACCCATTTGGATGCATCACCAACGAGACAGAGTCCCAAAGGCCCAAGAATGCCAGATGGAACAAGGGGTTTTACGATGGGAAGAGGGAAGCCTATTCTAATAGGTATACCCTAAGGTTTGATGCGCGCAGATCATGCCGGTTATAGTTGTAGTATACACAAGTGTTCAGTTTCGTTTTGTTTTGTAATAATATAACATGAAGGTTCCTTTGCCAACATGTGTTCTTAAAATTTAATACAGTGAATAATATCTTGTTTAGAATGTGTCTTTACCGAAGATCCTGCTGCATACACACAACAGAAAATTCGGCAGTTGTAGTCGTTGCACGCGCGTGCTGTTTAGCTCTGATACCATGAGAAAAGGCGATAGAACAAGACAAACGTGTACATTATATATGCATTATCTCAACAATGTGCACAATGCAGAAACTGAAAATACAATGGAATCTCAATAGAAACAGAAATGCATGATGCTAATGGTCTAATAGTTGGGATAAGGGTTAGATGAGTAATATACTGATTGCGATTGGTTGGCTCGTTGAAGCGCATAATCTACTGCATCTGCAATAAAAATGATTACAAACTCATATGCAAACTTCAATAACTGCAAACATATGTCTAATTTCTGAAGCATACTCGATATTTTCATAACATCTTCATCATCCAAAACTACCTGTGAATGTCCAAAGCTAACAATATATATATATATTTTCATATGGCTTTTGGAACTGATGAATGGGCATATAGTCCATCTATATAGATATTCATATGTCTGTATCTAACTTGACACCTGTATTGATCAACATATGGATAACGTGGGACATTCAAAATCAAAATATTATGATATCTGTGGGAAGCAGACAAAATATTTCCTTCATATTTATGTTTTTAAAAAGCAAGTAGTTACAAAATGAAATAATATTATTTGTCTCTATTAATACTTGCCAAGTTTCTTTTCTGTAGTTATACATCATTACACTGGTTAGAGTTATTATGAAATTATTAGTTAGATTTTATTTGTTATACAAGTGTTTTTTTTTTCTTATACATTTATTAAACAGAAAACTATCTATTAAAAATTAAAAGTTCATTAAAAAGCAAATTATTTAAGCTAGGTGAAGTAGAAAAGAAAAAAAGAAAAAAAAAGCTGAAGTAGACATATCATCAGATAGTGCTTATCTAAAATAGTTTGATATCATGTTAGTTGTTATCTAAAACCTTAATAAAAAAAAGTAAAAAACTACGTAGCAAACACAAGTGTAATAGTGTCATGGGTAACAGTTGAGCCGAATAAAACTGATATGTTTAAGGATGAAGGTTGGATCAAGTTCTCCAATGGCTGAGTTTGAGGTAGCGAGGTCAGGAGGCGACAAATATAAAGTAATCGTTAGAAATTTTAAGGCGATAATGTTCTATAACAATGATCACCAATAATTTACGACATATGATGATTTTATGTAACCGGGTAATGGGTGAATATTAAACCAGGTTCATTAGCTTAATTGGCTGATCATATTGGTGACCTAGAATAATTAAGAGAACTTTGAAACAACACCTGAACACGGTGAAAATTTAAATTTGTAGATCTGCCACTTAACACATACTTCACAACACCGGTCGGACGGGAAACGGGACCTCAGCCGGTCTGGGTCAGTGGACAGCACCGAACATGCAGAGAACCAGGAGTTGGCCCGGTGAGCCGCGGTCGGACCAAGATGCAGGGGGTTGAACCGGTTCTGAAATCATGTAACTTAAATGCATAAAAATTAGATCTTGCGTTCAATGAAGAGAGTGGCCTTGACAATCACTTCATACAACCGGCAATAATTGTATGTAGTTGGAAAAATAAGGAGTTGTTAGAGATAAAAAATGAACCACCCACCATTGATAAAAAATACAAGAATCGAACCCATGACCTTTCAGCCATGGATCTTCTATCATTGAGACCCATGGCTTAATCGGCGCTCTCAAGAATATCTTATGTCGACGTGGCAACTTCTTAAAGCCCTAAATGTCGCTGCTTGAGCAAGTCGAAAGAGGAGTCCTAGACAACAAATACATGATAAAAAATGGGTCCATCCGACAGTAAATAAACGAAGCGGTTTAAGGTTGATTTCAGGCGGGTGGTGCTCATGTCAAGGGGGATGGGGCGGCATAATTCAATGTAAAGGAGGCAAAAGGGTGGGATACTGCGTTGTGATATGAAGAGGGGTGAAGCTTTTGGGATTTTTATTTTGATTTCTTTTAATATCAAGAGTAAAACAGACAATTTAACGTTAACATAATTTCAAACTCAGTTACTGAAAAGAACCAGAAGCGTTACGCCTAAGCAAGTTCATCTGAACTTACCAAATGACCATCTTGTTATAAACTCTTATTGTTATACAACTATAATCCTATTTAAGGTATTAACACCAATCTAACCCAACACATTGCAAATCTAACTCCCCATTTTACCACCTCCGCCTCTAACTTTATAACACATAATACGTGAAAATGATATGAAAGATGCTTATTTCCCAACGCTGACAGTGGATCAACTTCGTAGGCCTTTTGAGTGACCACATAAACAGAGAAATTCAACACAAACAAAAACTGCAAGCAACTAGAACTAATGGTTCAACGATTTGAAATTGTATACAGCTTACAAATCAAATGAGAAGTACGATTTAAAAAGGTATCGTCTTTTTCAGGACAACTGGCAGGAGTACAGATTCATGTGTAGAAGATAAAATCAGATTTGCAATCCCACATTATAAGCAACAACTATATACAGCACAAGAATTTTTGATAATCTAAGTCAGGTATTACCTAAACAGCAGGCATTGAAGTAGTTAGAATGACATACGCCAAGAAATGTAAGCCATCCTGGATCTTACCCACAGCAGTGGTCCGATTTAACATGTAGATCCTCCGAAAATGAGTTGACTTTATCATGAATTGACTTCTCGGGTACAGTTTCAGCAGAATCAGCAGTAGCAGATTTGATTGCTGCTGCATAAGCTTCTGCTACATCTGATATGCCTGTTTAGTGAATTAAGACTAGAATAATCAGTATCATGCAATAATGGTATATTTGCAAATCTTGAATTGCTAAAAACACACCAGTCACAAAACTGAGGGCAACTGCCTCGAGATATCCAGTCATTGATTGTGTTTTCATTCTCATTGTTTTAGCTTTTTCAATAGAATCCTCAGGCCATTCGATATTTAAAACATCCTCATCATCATCAGCAGCAGCATCTTGGGCTTTGTTTGCATTGTGTATAACTGATTTCCCAAGATTCAGAAGTTGGGAGACTGCAATGCAGCACATTTCTGAAAGTCTCTGCATACAGATAATAATATACCATTTATTTATCGTGATTTCGAGATGTGAAATATTTTTATTTTTTTAAAGTAAATTCGTACATGAATGCCCTCAGAGTGAAGAGAATCTAGTCTGCCACCAGTTCTTTGAACAATGTCACTTGGGGACAGTCCTGCTAAGGCATTTGCGAAGCTGCAAAATATCATTTAAACCCTTAGTAGATGATTACTTTAGCATGATAAAAGATTAATTTCAGCAAGATTAAAAGACAATGTTACCCTGCAGCCATTTCTGCAGCCTTGCTCACACTTGAATTGTGAAAACTCTTGATCTCATCATCAGTGCTATCAGGTACATTCTTTCCCTTTTCTGCTTCTGCTTTGTTGTCTAAAATCAGCATTTGCTGGACCTCTTTAAGCTTAATGTCATATGCAGTTTTTTCTTCTGTTGACAGCTTTGCTTTTCTTCGATTAAACAGCAGTGCATAATGGTTTGATAAAGCTTCAAGTTCCTAGAAGTCAATATGATGGCATGTGCTTCAGTTTGAAATAATAATAAATATAATTTGAATGTGATCAAATTTTAAAAAAAAAAATATACCTCCAGCTGCTCTGGACCTCCATAGATGTAAAAGCATCTGTCAAAAGTCACCTCTTCCAGCAGCTGATCCTCTTCTGTTCCATTTCCACCTTCTCCAGCATTTTTGTCAATTTCCATGCCTGATTCTGTGATTAAAAGATCCACAGTTTCTTTTCCAACATACTCAAGAACCTCGATGCCCTTAGCAGTAAAAGCTCTTCCAGTCTATCAAATTGATCCATAAAATAAATAAATAAAAATATATAATTCTTTTTTAGAAATACAAACAAGAAAGGGTCTGTGCTAACCTCGAGAACAGAACCTGCTGCAGGTAAACCACCTTGCTGTATGGAGTTCTCTAGCCTGAAGAAACAGATGTATCATATACGTAAATACATTGATCAAGTGACTAACCTAAAAAGGTAACTATTGCTATTTAATATGGTCAGCAGGGCTTATAATTACAATACTACTATTTACTGATATGCTAAGACTTCTACTACAATGATATAACCCTGATATTAATACTATAATAATGTTGTCTAACAATAACTGTCAACAGCAAATGTGCATAATCATGATCAACGACCACAATGTATAAGGCTAAGGGTATGGTAATGCCTCTCCTTTCCATCTCCATGCTCCACATTAGCGCCACATCATAATCCTCTTTCATCTCCATCCTCCATCACTAGCCTAGGGTATGGTGTTCCCCTACCCCTTCCCTTTTTCATTTTCTATTTTTACTTTTTAATATGAAATAAAGAGATAAAGAAGAGAGGGAGAGGCCCGTGGCAGCCATGGTAGATTCCATGTTAATGGACCAGGGGCGTGAGGGGTGGTATTTCCGGTCCTACACTGTCCACGTGGCACCTCCATGGACCTCATAGCCTAATAGTTTGAAATGAATGACAATAGGCTGACTTACTTCTGAACAAAACTGGAACCCCCTTTCCATGCATTACCCAATGCTTGCCAAGCTCCAGTAGCAAAATTTTCCACAGAAGTATCAATAGCCTTTATACCCTGTACCAAATACATTGGCTGCTATAATTAAATTACATAAAAAGAATGGATACAACAAACCACCATCTAGAACTTGCCTGGCCAAGGAATGTGTCTTCGCTAGCTTTCTCAAGTTTTTCCAGAGCAGCTTTCCGCTTCTTATCATCTTCATCTTCACTTTCTTGATCTTTATCGGAAGCTTCTGGATGATCCTCCTTAGAAGATTCAGACTCTTCAAAATCCTTTTGCAAGTCAGAGATACTATTCGCAGCCGTCTTAGCAACCTCAGCAGCCTGTAAACACAAATAACTTTATTCAACTGACATCCAAATATCGAATGCATAATTTCATCAACTAGAATCATCAATAAAGGTCAAATGAACCATTGGCAATAAAAAAGCAGACACACACACACACACTCAATTTGGTTAAATTTCACTATTTCAGCTTCAAAATAAGATATTCCTCTTCATCCAAATAAACATCCTACTTTCAGTTTGTATGTCAACATGTTTATTCTTCAACTTCAACATTTATTTTCGATGTCAAATAGGATGCTATCTGATATAAAACCTTTCTTTTATGGTATTTGACATCTTCACGTCCATTAGAGCATTCACATCCCATTCCTTACACTCATTCCAACCTTAAAATTTAAGAAAACTAACTAAAAACACCACTCCATCCTGTTCCTTATCCTTATACCTTATCCATATCTAAGCAGTTAATGCTATCTAAAATCAAATATCGGCAACCGATCAAGGGCCGATATTTGAGATATCAGTAATTTTAATATCATGCAGAATTTATATATGTATGAATAAAAC
Organism: Ambrosia x helenae; assembly: GCA_030844895.1. Taxonomy (NCBI): domain Eukaryota; kingdom Viridiplantae; phylum Streptophyta; class Magnoliopsida; order Asterales; family Asteraceae; genus Ambrosia; species Ambrosia x helenae. The sequence continues at coordinate 109,970 of JAUTDX010007028.1, read as the reverse complement.
GTAAAACATACATAGCATTAATAATAATATCAAAAGGCAAAACTCAAAAGCACCAACATTGGAAACATGATCCAACCGTAAGCCATGAAATCTTCCTCCGCGTCCAGAACAACTAAGGCATCCAAAATATCGGTCAATACTACCGATAATATCAGAACCGATATTCCGGACGGATACTTGACACCGGTACATTTTAGAGAGCCAATAAAACTATAGAAGAAATCCCACCGATATTAACAACTTAGATCCATATATTTTGAAGGAATACTAAAGTGAATTGTTACATTTAAGAAAAATCAAATTAAAGTAAAGCCTTATAGTCCCTTTACCGATAAGGAATAGGGTTTAAAAAAAAAAAAAATTGGAATGTGAATGCTATTAGGTAGTGCTTGTTAGAGAATGTTAAAATTTGATTATTTCCATATTAGTATGAAACCCTAATTTGATCATCAGTGTCACCAAAATGATTTGCATAAAATAATAATAATTAGAAAATGCAATAGAAAAGAAAGTAAATCTAATTAAAAGAAAAGAGAGAGGATTATTACATACATTGCGAGAGATCTCTTCAGCAGCCTTTTGAAGATCTGAAAGAACAGATAAGGGAGAGAAACCCCACCCCCATCCGCCACCACCACCACTGGCAGCAGCAGTAGTACTAGTAGTAGTGTTGGTGGTGGTGTGTTGTTTTGGGTGGTTATCTTCTGCTGGTTGTATCTCATCATCATCGTTTGATGACGGTTTTATGGTGGTTGTGGAGTTCGCTTCCATTTTTTAGAGATTTGATTGATTTCAATCGCGTGTTTGTTGGTTGCGTCGAAACTTAAACGAAACCTACTTTGGATCTTAAACAAACAATACTTCTATTTCACTACTCCTCCATCAACTACTTTACGTCGTCGTTTTGGTCTCCCCGTATCATATGTGATAACTTTGAAGTCTCGGTTGAAGAATTAACATTCGGTAAAAAAAAAATGGGCGGACTCAAAAAATACGATAACTAGTTCTTTAACACGTACGCGACATGATAAAGTATAGACTACTAGGCTCGGTTTCGAACGTCGAAACGTATTGTAACAAAAAATTTAAGTCGAATTAAAACATATTATATTTGACCTGATTTGTATCCAAAAAAAAATTTACGTTAAAACGTAGTCCAACTTAAGTAAAAAAAAAAAAGCATTTTGTTTTTGACGCAACTTGTTTTCACAAAAAAAAAACGTTAAAGCGTATGCGATCTCGAATTGACACCAACATGTCCATAAAGAAAACATAAGAAGTTAGTTCCTGGGTAAGCTCGAAACTTTAAAACTTCAGGGTTTAGAGTTACATTTGACATTATAACAAAATTTAGGGGTAGAATGGGTTCAAGAGAAGTTAAGAACTATGGGGACCTTTTGTCAACTTAGAAAGTATGGGGTCATTCTTCGTCAGATTATAAATTTAGTTTTTGTCAAGTTAGAAAGTTGAGGGGGTGAATTTTGTCAATTCAAAAAACATAAGGGTGAATGTTGCTAAGTTACAGTAGCCAATCAAGAGCATCATCCAAGCGAAATCGAGAATGTTTAACCTTATGGAAGAAGCGATCCAATGTTGTAAGGGGACTGGGCACAACCAAAATTGGTCACGGATACCCCACTATCAGCATGGTAACACTGACGTTGGTGCTGCTGGTAGTGGACCATTTCCTGGTTGTAGTTAACAGTCAGTGAAACTATTTTTTAAATGCAAGGGTTATTTTTTTACCGTTTTTTATGACTTGACCGTTCAATTTTTTTAACCGTTTTATATTTAACCGTTTACAATAAAAAATACCACCCTATATATAAATATCATATACTTTATTTCACAAACATAAAAATTTATACAACTACATACATTAATCAAAATGGGTGGTGACAATTTGTTTCCGATTACATATCATCGTCGATCATCCCGTGCAAGTCGCCAACCTACAAACAACCCACCGACAACAAACCCTTCGATTTCAAACCCACCAATTACACACCCACCGACAACAAACCCTCCAACATTTGAAATTTACGAGCCACCACTTCTTGGAGATTCGCCGACGGAAGAATTGCATTACGTATATGATTACACAATGGCTCTACTACAACTAGGAGCGATTCAGATTGGAGATGTTGTTAGAGTGCCAATGCGTAACACTCCTACAGTGCAGAACTCACTGACACTGGCTACTGCCACAACTATTCCAACTTCTGCTGAAGGTTACAAAACTGATTCTGGGGCCGAATACGTAATGTATTCAGATTCGGATGAGGAAATGTCTTGCCCAACACCCTAAAGTGAGAGATATCGATACGAGAGGTCGGACGGACGTGATAGTGATCGTGACTGCTCTTCGCCCGAGTCAATCGCATATTCTTTCTTTTATTAGCTATGTATTTTTTTAAGTTTAGGAATGAAATAATTTAAATTTTAGGAATGTAATAATTTAAATTTTAGGAATTTATTAAACATTAATATCATAGAAATTTTAAATAATTAAAGTAGAAATCAAACATTAATATCATAGAAATTACAAATATCAAACTACATTATTTTTACATAACACAACAATTGTCATGCCGCAACATGAATGAAATTGATGTCGCGCGTAGCCACATAGTTGACTTGTGTTAGTTGGATTGTCATATCCTCGCGCAATATCAGGGTGCTCAACATTCCTGGCTTCAAAGAGGGCATTCCATCTGGTACACTTGCTGGAGAGATCCCGCCACTTACTAATGAGTTGATCCATGTTGTGGTAATTTGTATTCGCTTAGGCGATTGAATTCCACCAACACATTGCGTCAAAATGAAGCCATCCAGGGGGGAGGATGATGTACGTTTTGGACATTGATCCACCCCGTCACTAACGCGATCTCCTGATTTACATTCCACGATGTCATTTTTACAAGATGTTTAAAAGATGATTTTGGTTTTGGTATAGAAATTATGGGGTTTTTATAGAGTTAAGAAAATAGCCGTTAGGAAATGGTAATATTACTGTTTAGAAATTTGTTACTGTTGGAAAACTAGAGTGTGAACCCGCGCTTCGTGGCGGGGAAGTAGGGTTGTAGCTTCACGTATGTTACTGGTAGGTTTAGTGTTTGCCTTATGAAGTTGCATCATAGTTGACATATACATGGTTACATGACTTGCAACATAGTTGATATAAACATGGTTCATGGATATTTTCATAATTACATGACCGTTTTTACTTACCTACTACAATTGGATTATCTATACATAAGAACAGATTTCGCCACATGTATTGGGTCATGATTGTCGAATGCATCGTTCCATGTTCAAAAAGTTTGGTTGCGTCCTTATCCATCCGGTATGGGTCCGATGTAGGTGCAAAAGATTTTGGTTTCAAGCATTTAGTCCTTGGTGCGGCTTTGCTTGTCTTTGTTGGCTTCTGTTTTGGAAGGTATTGATATTAATATAGTTGTGTATGTTGTATGATAAGTTTTGGATGTTTCGTGGATTGTCAAATTGTGTCCGGGATTTCGTTATGGTTGGTGTTGGCGTTGTGGCTTGGGATGTGGTTGTCTTGTTGGTGCCTCTCCTATTGGTTGGTAAGCGAGTCAAGTGTTTAATAGGCTTTTATGGTGAATTTCTATACTGTTTTAGTGGGTTACCTGGGCTTTTATATGCTTAAATTTGTAAGAATATATTTGCACAACCAAATCTATAAACGTAACACACATGAGATATAATAGTTTTATTCCAGCAGTTATATATTTACCCAAAATCTATAGAAGATCCACAAATATGAGATATATGTTGAGCAAATAAGTAAAATTTGAAATCCAAAATATATATCTACCCATAATAATTTATAGTTGATACATACCTCATAGTTTTCTACACCTTAAAACATAAATTTACCTAGAATAATATACACTTATTTTGCTACAGTTCATGGAGATAGGCCTTTTTATTTTATACTTCCAAAGTAAAGTAAAGAGGGTGATTAGTCTTCACGGTTATTATTAAAGCGCATTTTGTTGTTCGATTAAACATTTGGTTTAATTAATAATTCCTGAAGGACACAAGGAAACCTACGAACGTAGGTTAGTGACATGATCAAAAGAAAGAACCCAACAAACACCTAAAAGAATACGTGTATAGCAATTTTTAAATGCAAATGGCCCAATAGAAAATTAAAATTGTTCACAATTCTATTTGTTAGTATATAGAATTTAAACAACGATTACTTTTATTAAATTTAAATGAAAATAAATAAAAGAATCGGTGAGGTGCGGCATTCAAAACTGTGTCCGGTTAAATAAATTAGTGAAGTGATGTGACAGTGTCAGATTGATTGAAATTAGTGAAGTTGAAAATTTTTTATGGTAGTGCCCCTCCCCTAAGTTCATTTTTTGTGTTTGTTGGTGTACATGATCATGTATGCGTTACCTATTTTAATGATATTAAAACATTAAAAACATGTAAATCAAGTGTTGATAATGGGTTGGGTATGATGATAAAGGTGTTGATATTTTAATGAAGAAATTGGGAGTTCAAGCCCATAAGTTGCAAAAATGAATGTATTTAAAGGGAAGAAAGATTTATCGTGCTAAAAAATGTAAATAATAAGTGTTACTCAAAGAATTCTATATGTTTACAAAATATGTCTTTCGTAAATAATCTAATTCAAATGCAAGAGCAAAAAGAAGAGAGAAGCAATACGAAAACATAGCACAACCATATTACAACAAAAACCAACATCTTTTAGGAATATAAGTACACTACCCAAACTGGTTGTAGTTTTTTTAAGTCTCCTCCACGGCTCCACTTAATAAACGACAAGTCAATTATATATAGACTGAATTACACTTTTTATATTTTTACTATATACTAAATTAGAACAGGTGCTTAATCCAGCCTATCAATGGGCATCTGCTAGCCGTATCAAAGTGTATACCTTTCAAAAAGAAAAACTAGTCCGAACACCCCCCCCCCTTCTGTATGCACACGCGCACGCGTGTGTGTTGGGCAATCTATTTATATTCCTGTTTATATGAACAATGCATATATTGATTTGCTGGCATTGTAGAGGACTGAGGATGATTCCAAAGATTCAGATGGAAACACCTATGATTGCAACATTAACCAATAAATTACCATCCATCAATGTTTCAGTCACAAACAATGAGCACCCTTGCCCATTCATGGCCAAACTTCGTACTCCTCTTCATGTTCATGCTGTTTGGTTTATACAAAGCCATAACCTGCATTTCAACCAAAGTGCTTAAATCTAACAGCACCCGAATCACCAACCAAACCCCGATTTCATTAGAGATCAAGATCACACTACCCACAAGGATCATCTTCGGTGATCCTGAAACCATTGCAAGGTTTGATTCGTCTGAACTCGTTCAGCTGCCCAAGAACAGGCTTGGAGAGGGGTCGTTAGGGACGCTTTATAAGGTGGTTCTTGACTGTGGCATGATGATTACTATAAGAAAGATCTATAAGAGGGTTAGTTGTGTGAGAGATTTTGAGTATTGGGTCAGGTTTTTTGGTGGCGTTCGTGATGACCGTTGGCTATTGCCCATGCTGTATGCTTTTGGGTATGGCGGCGAGGTTTTTGTTATTCATGAGTACCTGTGTTTAGGCAGCTTAGAGGAGCTCTTACATGGTACGTTGTCTTTCGATTATCCGCCTCCTTTTATTTTTGTAACCGTACCCTTCACTGGGTAAAATGCAGCACGCGTTGGCAGTTGGCCTTCAAGGGGGTTAAAGACAAAAAACCAGTGGAAGCTGGATTCAAACATGAGACCTCTACTAGAGGGACTCAAGAGCTTACCACTGCGCCACCCCTTTGAAGGTGCTTCTATCTCTTTAACTACACGAGTCCCAAGTCCTAACTATTGATTGATTTCAACAACGTAGGTAGCGAAGGTGTTCAATTTGCACCACTAAACTGGAAAATCAGACAACAAATGGCACTAGGAGCAGCAAAAGCCGTAGCTTGGATTCACAGTCGAAAAACTGAAACAGGTGAACCTCTCGTTTGTGGGGTGATCAAGTCTTCAAACATCCTTATACAAACCGATTTCTCCCCTCGTCTATCTAGCTATGAAACACCATACCTCATTTCCCCTTCCAATATCATCAAAAGAAATTGCGGCCGAATGGCCCCAGAACTAACACAAACAAGAAGTGTTCACAAATCTTTCACTCAGTCATCAGATGTATACAGTTTCGGGATTTTGATGTTGGAACTTATTACCGGCAAGAAACCTTCAGTCACTAATCTAGGCCAATATGAAGCCGAGAAACGAAAAAGAGAAGGGCCGAAAGGGGTTACTGACAAGCGAATGGTTGGTGTCACAGATAACGTTTCAACTATGATCAAGATTGCGCAAAAGTGCCTTTCATCTAATCCGAAGCAACGCCCTTCAATGGCACATGTGGTTGAGATGATTCAGTCAGCTCTTGATTAAATTATTCTAGCAAATATGCATGAATCTAGTAACTTTATCAAGATTACTTGTGTTCAAGCTCACAACCAACTGTAAAGAGTCATAGCCCATCATGAGTTATCCATGAAATGCTCATGTTAGGCCAACATTTTCTGTTTTTTCTATGAAGTACAGCTTAATGTTATTTTCATTTTATATGGAAACTAATCACCTTAAATCAATACATTCTGATTTCACATGTTCATTTAGGCAACAATCTTCAGTTTTTAAGTCAATTTGAATTTCATATGAGAATATATAATATAATGACTTTACTAGATTATTTCCCGTGTAACACACGGTTAAACAAATAAAATCGCTTAAAGCTTTACATTCTAATTAACTGAAATAAAATTTAACGTAAATAACGGAAAGTTATATATACATATGATAACTACAAAAATACACTAATAGTTTAAATATCTCTAAATATTTTCTTCTACACAACATTATGTGCGTTGTCATCGCTATCTAATATTATTAACTTAACATTGGAGATTTCAAATACAACCCAACTTTCGATAAAGATTGTCTATGGATTTTGTTTATCATCATTGCGAAACATACATATAATGGAAAATTTGCGTCGTTGAAACTTGAATGGAATCTTCTTGTTAGAATGTATCAAACTTATTCGTGGAACACACATGTTTTGTATATATTTTCTTCTGATATCATTTCAGCTTTAATAACGTGCCCGACATGTTTAGTATTTTGTAGTCTTATACCGTTGGACAACCCATTTTGTTAATAAATGTTACGCACTAGCATTACCAGGGCACCCGGCAGTGGCGAAGCTTGGTTCGCCAATCGGCGGGGGCCGGACTCAATTTTTTTTCGGTCGATAGTGGCAAATCGGCGGGAGCCGGACTCAACCCGGACTAAATTACCTACGAAAATCGCAAATTTCCACTACTGCGCCAAAAAACAGGGGGGGCCAGGGCCACCCATGGCCCTCACAATACTTCGCCCTTGGCACCCGCCTTTAGTACTAATATATGATTAGGCAATCATGATATTTTAAGACCATTATGAATGTCAAGTGAGTTCAAATTTCTAATAACTGAATATGCAATTTGGCGAAATCAAAAATATTTAATAAAAATTCCAATAATGGAAAGGATGTCCAAAATTAAATGGTGCAAATAGTTAAACTTTAAGTTTCGAAATAATTTAAATTTTAAAAACAGAAAGTATATACCTTAATAAAATTTTAATTTTTGTTATTCGGATTTTATTTTTTTAGTTAAACATTAAGATTTTGAAATCATTACGCTTTATCTTGCCGTTGCGCTGCATTGATAGCAATCATTACACCCAACTCCATTTGTGCGGGTGTGACAAAATGGGCCAAAAAACAAAACAAAACGATATTATCGGTTAAATCACCGATATTTATGAAGGGTGTATCGGCCGATATATTGCCTATATCGGCCAAGATTATCGGAAACGGGACATGGACCGATATAAACCCTTAAGACCAATAGCCGAGATATCACCGAGATTAACTGCTTAGGAACCGCCAAAAGTTAAATATGTAGGATGACGAAACTGCTTTGTTGAGCCATGCCACGGAATCTAGAGCTCCAAATAGGCCATAGATGCTAGATGAACCGGAATCCAGGATCTCAATTTACAAGTGATGACTACAGAAAGGGTAAAGCAAGAGCTGAACTAATGATGAATATTTTGTAATTAGCAATTCAATACAAGCTAGTCTACAAGAGGGTTGTTTTCTACCAAAAAAATCTTTACTAACATAAGAAAAGTGTTCTAAATGGTTTAACATCTAATGTCCTCGGAACACCAGCGGTGGTGGCGACGAACGTTATGAACCAATCTTGGGTGAAACTTTTTTGAAGGTTCGTCCTGGTGGTGGATATACAACGGTCAATGAAGGTGGTGCTGGAGATGCCGTCGGTTGATTTGGAACAAGTAGTGAGGGCGAATTAACCACTGGTGGCAGCTGCGGTTTCCTTTTGTTAAGTGCAATGATAACAGGATCTCGAGGTTGACAGCCTATAGTTTTGCAATCAACTGGTCGGGTCAACACCTGTAAACAGTCCTTTTGAGGTTTTTGATTTGGTTTCCCAGAGAAGCAGTTCTCTCCATCTTGCATAATAAGCTTATCCCCAATAAGCTTTTCGCATTCGCCGCTAATCTCATTGAAAAAATTGTTAAAGATGGTAAAATTCCACAGTGCAGGCAAACCGCAAACGTTATCATGCACCTTCCCAGTCAACTGGTTACTCGAAAAATCAACCCTTTCGATCATCTCCAATCTCTCCAAACTTTTAGGAAGGGGACCCATAAAGTAGTTCTTACTCACATCTAAAACAGTTAAGAACTTTGGCCACCCGAGCTCTTCGGGTAGGCAACCAGTGAGGCGATTGTTGGAAAACAACGCTTGTTCTAAATTAGGCATCTGTCCAATACTTCTCGGTATGCAGCCGCTAAACTTGTTATTAGATAAAACAAGTACAGAAGCAGGCGAATTGCCCATGTTTTTCGGAATGTGGGAAGAGAACCGGTTATTGTTAACTACAATGACATCGACATCCTTATCAAAAAGTTCAGGTGGCAATGGGCCTTCGAATTCGTTAAATCTGATATCCATAAACTTCAAAGATGGCAATCTCAACAGAGGATTTGGAAACAGGCCCGAAAAACGGTTATTACTAAGATCAAGTTCGAATAAGAGTTGAAGGGCTGCGAAGGTTTTGGGGATAACTCCACAAAATCTATTGGAATGAAGATGCAAAATGCCAAGATCCATGAGCAGGCCAAGATGAGGAACAAGTTGTCCAGAAATGTCCCCAAAATTAAGATCAACAATCGCAACGGTTCGTATACTATGATCATCAGGAGCTGGGATACAACCCACCCCATAATAAGAACAAACATTCGGCCCGACCCAATTTACCGTCATGTTTAAGGGATCCGAAATCATAGCCTTTTTCCATTCTTGAAAAGCACAATAAGCCTTCTTAATCCTAGGGTTCTCAAACTTCAAACTTGGGTCAACCTCAACTTTTAGATCATCAAGGAGATGATCTACGTCCACGTCCATGTCTTGGTCCGCCTGTCTCAAAGCGATCAGCCCACGGCGGCTAACAGGATACTGAATCTTAGTAAACGCAAGGGAAAACGAGGAAACACAGAATATGATCAAAAGCAAGCCAATGTAGGTTTGCATCTTGAGAGCTAGGGTTTAGAAACAAACTACCTATAGAAATTGTATAACAAGGATAGGATGTTATTATTGGGAGGATGATGTTAGATGTTGTTTGGATGGTGATTGTGATCTTCATCCCTAAATATCTCTACACCTCACATAATATTATTATGGCCAGTTTCCTATAATCTAGTTAATAATAATATATCTAAATAATATTAATCTCTACCAAATTGTGTATCAATAATTCAATATAGTAGTAATGTACATCCCTATATTATATAATAATAATAAAATTTTGAAAAAAAAATATATAGTAAACCCTAATAAATAGAAATTAAGCAGTGATCAGGAAGGACAGGAACGTTACCATATTAGATGCAATTGTATATATATACATCGTGATTTTGCAGCTGTTTGCTCGATCGCTTCTTGTAAGTGTTATTTCTGCTATAAAATTATAACTAGAAAGTAAAACATCAAATGAAGTGATTGGAATTGAGTTATAATGGAAACTGTTAGTGTGGATGAACTTACTTTCAGTGATTTTAAGATGAAATAGGATCTCCAGCATCTGGAACATGAATCTCCTTCGAGTGTTGAACAGTATATATGAAATGAACTGTTTTGTTTGTATTTCGTTGGTTTTTGAATGGCATGGAGCGTTTATGAAATAACCGTTATAATAATTGGATTAGAGATGGTGGTAGGGGCAAGGGGTGTTCATCGGTTCGGTTTACGGTTTATTTGGTTTATTCGATTCGGTTTATTCGGTTTTTAAAATTTTGTACCTCAAACCAAAAACCAAACCAAACCAAATTAGAAATATGAAAACCAAACCAAATTGAATTCGGTTCGGTTTCGGTTTAAAACCAAATAAACCAAATTCAACCAAACAAACCAAATTGAAATGAAGTTTTTTTTTTCTCTAACTTATATACCTATATGTTCCAAAATCCGAAAGGAAATTTGCAATAAATATAAACCAAAAAATCAAACCACGCAAACAGAAATATTATAAAAATGAGAAATAGTAAAATGAACCCTAGTTTACTAGTTTATACTCAGATTATTATCTCTATAAATTGGCAGGCTTTATTTATTTTGGGTTGGGTTTAATATTTTGGGCTTATATATTATATATGAGTTATTAAATATTATTATTTTTATTTAATAATTAATTATTTTACCGGTTTATTCGGTTATCCAAATAAACCAAACAAAAAAATGTAGAACCAAAAACCAAACCAAACACCGAATAAGCAATTCGGTTTCGGTTAAAACCAAACCAAACCAAACACCAAATTCGTTGTTCGGATTGGTTTTTTTCGATTACGGTTACGGTTTGGTTTTCGGTTTTTATTTGGTTTGCGGTTTTTCTGAACACCCCTAGTAGGGGCGTTCATCGGTTCAGTTTACAGTTTACTTGGCTTATTCAGTTTTCGAAATTTTGTACCTCAGACCAAAAACTGAACCAAACCAAATTAGAAATATGTAAACCGAACCAAATTCAACGAAATTGAATTCGGTTTGATTTCGGTTTAAAACCAAACAAACCGATTTAAACCAAATTGAACCGAAATTTTTTCTCTAACTTATATATGTTTGTGCTCCGAAATCCGAATAGAAAGTTAGCAATTAACATAAACGAAAAAAAATCAAACCTCGCAATATAGTGTAAAAGAAAGTTTAAAAGGAAAATAAAACAAACAAATCGGGAAAATAGTCTTACACACAGACACAAACATCATAGAAATAATTGGGCTTTATTTTGGGTTGAGCTTACATTTAATATTTGGGCTTATATATTATATATGGCTTATTAAATATTATTATTTTTATTTAATAATTAATCATTTTACGGTTTTATTTGGTTATCCGAATAAACCAAATTTAAAAAAATATAGAACCAAAAACCAAACCAAACACTAAATTCATTGTTCGAATCGGATTTTTCGGTTACGGTTATGATTCGGTTTACGGTTTTTATTTGGTTTTCGGTTTTTTCTGAACACCCTTAAAAAGGTGGTGGGTGTGGTTTCAGACTTCAGGTAGAGGTAGTCGGTGGCTACACCGACCCCTCTACCTCGGGTAACATTTTCTGTTAGTAAATTCGGTGGGTGGAAACTGAAGGAAGTGGATTGCTAATGTTCTAACGGTCAAAAAATGTAATTTAAAAATATATATAGATAAAGATAACGTAAAAAGAACTTTATCATAAAAAGCGTAAGTAAGACTGTGGTGTGGAGACATGAAAAAGTTCATGTCTTCATGCACCTAAGATGCCACCTCATCTACCTTTATTTTTCTCTGACTTAAGACATGAGTGGGGTGTGGAGACACCACAAGGTTCATGCCTCTTGCATTATTTAATTAACTTTTTTTAAATTTTAAACAATTTCTATTTTTTTTCTACTTCTTTCTTGTATTATTATAAAACTGATAAATTGTTATGGCCTCACGCTTTCAATTGTAAAAAATTAGAAAAAAAACTCAATTTTTCAAAGAGTAAAAAGAGAAATAAAAAAGGTCCATACTCCATACTTCACTCTTATCTTGTACTTCATCTTCTTCTCACCATCAAACAAAAATATCACACACCCACCTACTTTCCTTCAATCCTTCATCTTCTTCCTTTCTTCACTCCTTATTATTCTGCTTCATTTCTCTTGCAGGTCATCTTCTTCCCTTCATATGCTTCACGTTCATAAACAAACAAAAAAAGAGAGAGAGAAAAATCAATGATTGGTCCGTCCCTTATGTTTCAGGGAGGACGGAGGGACGGGGCAGTGGGGTGGTGTTTCCGTCTGGGACGAGACAAAAAGGGGTGGGACGGGGGGTTGGGGGCGTCTGTACACCATCAGCCTAATCTCAGTCATTAGATTAGCTATATTAAGCAGTGGCAAAATTTTAATTTTGTTGCGACATTAAGGTTGTCGAAAATCATGGAAAAGGTAGTTTAGTCAATTGCAAAAAACAAATTTCAATTGAATTGCGCCACCTTATTTCCGTTAATAAGTTTTACGATCGGAAAAATAATCACTTTATGAACGTAAACAAAAAACCACAACTCCTGTAACAATGGTCTAATTTCGAAAACAAATCACGTACTTGGAACATGCTATGTTTTTTTTTTTTAAATGAAAACCGAGCATACTTGACAGAAATCACGCAAGTTCACTCTTGGAACAATTTTGACCCTTTTGATAAAAACGCAAGTTCACTTTATGCACTCCAAATGACGCAAGTTCACTTTATGCACTCCAAATGACGCAACTTCACTTTCTCATAATTTGATAATGGACTTTGTGCATTGATTATGGTCACATGGGTATGTTTTGCTAATTATTGTATGCGTTGATTATAAAAAATATTATAAATACAATTGCGCCCATTATTATATGGATTGGATCAAAAGGTTATCCGATTGTTATAAAACAGATGGTAAATAGAATAATTAGAAAATAACACAAGTATAACTAGAAAATCACGCAAATCTAAGAGGGTGTTTGGGATTGAGTTTTAAAACAACTTATTGACTTATTGGCTTTTCCAATAAGCCAATAAGCCAATAAGTCAATAAGCGGTTTGTGTAACTCAAAAGCACTTTCTGTTTTGACTTTTGACTTTTAAGGGTGGAAAAGCTGTTTTTGAGAAGTTAGAAATACTGGCTTTTGGAAAAAAAATTAAAAAAAACGAAACACTTAAAAAAACGCAATCTATTGAGTTTTTGACGTTTCTCATCCCAAAAGTTAATCTAAACACTTTTTTTAAAACTCTTTTTCAAAAAGTCATAAGGCAATAAACACGTTTGACCAAAAGCACTTTTGCATTTCCAAACTCAATCCCAAACACCCTCTAATTATAACATCACGCAAGTATAATTAGAAAATCAAGTATGACTTTGGTTTATGAATTTTAGTTCCCCTGTTTAAGCCTTTATGATTCAACCGGAAAACTCTAAAATCAGGTCGTATCAAAAACTCAGCCACGTTACAGCAAAAGATCATGGATCTCCGATCAGTTTGCAGGTGGTTGTGATGTTTGGTGATGAAGGGGGCGAGGCGGTGTTCGATCACGTTACAAAAAAAAAAAAAAAAAAAAAAAAAAAATCCATCGATCTTCATTTTGGTTGAAGATTGTTGTGATGTTTGGTGGCTTGGTGGTGGTGAAGAGAGGTTGAAGGTGGTGGTTGTTCAATTAAGTTTTTCAACTAATTTAGAACTAGTGCGAGATTTGAACGAGATTATAGGGATTAGGAAAATATCTAATTTACCCTTGACATGGATTAGGAATGTGAAAAAAAAAAAAAAAAAAAAAAAAAAAAAAAAAAAAAAAACTGACAAAACCACGTGGCGCTCTAAGGTGCCTTCCTGCGCTTTGTAGGTTAAGGTTCCTTTGTACGCAATACTTTCTATTTACACTATAAATACACCATTTTTTACATATTTTTTTACCCTAAATCCATTTCATCTTTACTTTCATATAGTTTTAAAACAAAATAGGTGGACTAAGGAAGAGATAGCTTTGGGGACGGCATTGGTTAACATCAAGGAAGATATGGCGCCTAATAAGAGAAATCGTTCGTTTTGGAGTAGAATTTTTCTCACTTGCTCCTATATGTGGGTGGTGTAACCGCTCGCACCTACACCAACTTAGTTCAAAGTAGATTGAATTGAAGAACAAGTCACTAATGTTTAAAGACCTGTACAATGAGGTCATGAATGGTGGAGACGAGCCAAACGAAGACGATGATGATAATATGTAGGGATGGTTGTGTATGTTCATGTTGGTGGATATAAGAAATACGTTGGTTTGTGATTTATTACTAAGCCTGGTAGTATTGGTTACTAAATTATTTATTATGGAAAAGAAAGTTAATTTCTTTATTACTATTATTAACTATTTAGTGATATTACTTTACAACCGGTTTTGTTATTGATGATAACTAGTGTGAACGCCGCGCGTTGTGACGGGTGTTCTACTGGTATCAGATTCAGTGATTATGTCTATTATGAACCGCCGCAACCCATTTCGGGTTCCTAGCATTTTCATTCTATAAACCCACACGATGTGGGGGCAACACAAACTTGCAACATGGGTGAGTTGTTGTGACGCATATTACAAATAGCGAGTAGCGCGTTTAGATACATATGATAATGATTTTTTTTTTATTCATTGGTTGAAAAATAGGGACTCAAATATTGGTAGTGTTGAACATTATAAAAGTGACTATAATGCCCAAATGGCTAAGTGATCCACTATTTTGATCAATTCATCTATTCTAACAACATGAAAAGTTGGAAAAACTTTTAACAAATGGCTAAATAGTTGCAAAATTTAGATGAATGACCAGTGGCGGAGCCACCCACAAACGACGGTGGGCCGGTGCCCACCATAAGTTGCATAGTTTTGTATAGAAAATGCCCAAGTGCCCATCTAGTTTTCTTAATGAAAAGCTAAGTGCCCACAAAACCACAACCCACCGGATGAATAAATGATATTGAAACTTGAACAGTCAAATGATATTGAAACTTGAAAAGTCGGCACAGAACATCCATTCCCTCTTGTCCGTCATTGAACCTTCAAGAGTCGAACATCAGATCGAACAAAGACACATCATTCCGGCGGCCGTTGATTAGAGATACAGAAACGGCGGCCAACTATATATTCCACCCAACAGAGACACAAAGTTGAAAGAAGAAACCGTGTACCGGCGACCTGTCATTCCGATTAGGCAGACTCCTATATGAATTCCCGCTTTCCTTACGTGCTCTCTCAGTCCTTTGTGTTGGTAATTAATATCATTTGTATATCTGAACAAAATTTATATTCATATTATTTGATGTTCTTTGACTTTTGAGTTTGTGTATGCTTTTGGCATAATGGCAGTGGATATTCTTTTAGAATATCCTTTAGTGATTTGTGAGTTTATATTTTACATATCCTTTTTGTCAGTTTGTTAATTTTTCTATAAGTTTAACATAATTGATATTTGATAGTATAATATTAATACAAATTATTTGCTAATTTACAAATATACATACTATAATAATATGTGGCTTTGAGTTGGATCGTTGATTTGTTGGTGATTTAATCATTCGAATATGTCTTCGCATAAAGTTAAACAAGGTGAGTATTTTTTTACCCTCTTAAGCAAGTTGTGGTTTATGTTTTGTTTATGTAATTGTATTATTTATGTTAATTTTTTTTGTTCATTTAGGAATTCTGTTTAACAATTTCTTAAAAAGAAAAGAACCATCATCAAGTGAAATTTCACCTGATAGTACGAATAGTCCTGGACCTATCTCTATTCCTACTATGCCTAAATTAGTTGATTTGGATAATCTACCTTGGGATGTCGCTAATAGGATAAGAATTTTAGATTACCATCCAAATCAAAGATATGACATAAAAAGAAAGTATTGGTTAAAAGAACCGTGCCAACCACAACTGCATCTGTAGGGAGATGTTTTCCGGTGATGAAACGTGTAAAGTCAAGTTTGCGCAATCGTATTAGTGATGATTTCTTAAACGCTTGTGTAATATGTGATGTAGAAGTGGCTGAACTTCTCAATATTGCTAATGAAGATGTAATCGAGCGTTTCCATAAGATGAAAACACGTAAAGGACAACTATAATCAAGGTATGTCGTTATTACATTCAAGCATTCAATGAACAAAGTTATTTTATCGTCGTTTTATACCTATTTTAATTCCACCCGTATTATGCCCCCCGTACAAAAAAATTATGTATCCGCCACTGTGAATGACCACCGAATTTTTTCTTAATCTACTAAACCTATCCACAATACATAAAACACTCAAAAATTCTCTATACAACCTCCAATGTTTAGGAAGTGAATCATGAAAACCATCATGCAATTCTTAATGAAAATGTAAGGTTATGGCTCTTTAGTGATGTAAATGTGTATTTATTATTTCGATAATCATCAATTAATTTGTAACTATGTAAAGAGACCTCATTTATTTGAGTATTATGGTACAAGTGGTTAATCCATGTTAGGGGTGTGCATCATATATATGTATAATTATCATTAAAGATTGTACGTGAGGGCATAAATGGAAGAAACATGACAAAAATTAGAGATTTACACTTGAGACTTTTGAGATGTCATCTTAACTTTGTTAAATTGGACATCTTGACTCATTGCTCCCTCTTTATAATGTAGTAATATAATATAATACTAGCAAGAACCCGCGCGTTGCGGCGGGGTTAGCTAGGTTTGCGGGTGTTTTTATTTGGTTGTCAG
This sequence comes from Ambrosia x helenae, assembly GCA_030844895.1. Lineage (NCBI taxonomy): Eukaryota > Viridiplantae > Streptophyta > Magnoliopsida > Asterales > Asteraceae > Ambrosia > Ambrosia x helenae. The sequence goes on along the minus strand of JAUTDX010007028.1, from coordinate 93,040 downwards.
ATTGAGGATGTGTAATATGTTGTTTCAAGGTGTAACAGATGTTATAACGATTATACATAGCATAAGAATAGTGGTTGTAACATAATTTGTAGATGTTGTTGGTCGTTTCTAGACATGACATAATTTGTTGTTGAACTCATTGTTGCTCGTTTCTAGAATCCTCTCGACAAAAACTTTATTTCCAAATTTATGACTTCCAAAGAAATATTAAAGCACCCATATGATCATGTTAATAATACGCATAAACAACAATAACATTCAAATGTATGTTTTTTTTAACTATATGCCATCTTTCATCATCTAACTAACTTAACCATACATCGACTAATTGACATCACTTAACTCTACCCTCTAGTGTTATAATAATAGTCACAAGACTATAAGGGATCTATGTTTCATAAGAACAAGGCGAAAAAAAGGCTCACGCCTAAGACCAAAAAAAGGGAAAATCAAAGTGCAATAGTAAGAAAATTAAGAAGTTGCACAATAGGCATTAGAAATTCAATAAAAATTCTTTTTGGAATGACAACGACAAATTTATTCCATCAAAACATCCAATTCAACATTGCAAGTTGCTATAATGAAACACACATATGAAGCAAAGTTTGAGGCAAATTATAATACATAAAGTATGACTAAACTAAATCAAAATGTCGCCATTCCTCCCAAGTTGGGCTTGTGATTCTTGGTCAGATCAATATCTATTCATATGTCATTACCTTTATCTCTTCAACCGCCTTGTATATGGAGACGTTTCTGTCTTTGAAAAATGTTTCATTTTTCAAACTCCATATAGTTCATAATACGAGCAGATAGACAACATACATTCTTTCTTTTTGATGATGCAACCACCCATTCACACATTGTATATGTTTAGCCACCAACCAATGTCTACTAAATATAAGCAAAAAAGCAATATTTCGATATACAGTACAGAGTACATTGATCGAGGTGAAAATCCTAACAATAACTTAAAATAAAAACCTGATTAAAAAACAACGGAAGTAAGTAACCTGTAACTTGATTCAAGTTTGTTGTGTACCGATCTATCCTCCCATGGCCTCCTACAATACTTTTTGAATGATTACACATGAATAACAATTGAATTGAAGTTCGTAAGTTTGGAAGAAGAAGAAAAGGAAGAAAGACGATCAAATTGAAGTGTGTAGGTTTCAGAAAAATAAGAACGACGAACGATTAAAACGAATGGGCCTATTAAATTCATGTATTTAATGTGATGGTAATTACTCCTTCAATTCGCGATTGATTGAGATTCGCTCCACTTTGAATTTTGCTTTGAATCCCATTCAATTGGTCTTGAGAGTGAGGGAAATTAAAAAGACAAAGATGCGGGTGACCAGAATTGGCTTCTTGAAAGAATCCAAGAGACGTGTCTTACTCATGGGATGTTGTGAGTGGTTGTACATACAAGTTTAAAACTTGTTTTGTTATTAAGTTACTATTTTAACCACAAGGTAAATGTATTTATATAAGTTATAATAAAGTTAAATTAAATATATAAATAAAAAGCATAATTTAATTGTTGTTTTTAATTAATACAAAGTTATTTAATAGTTGCATTAAAATTGTCTTGTTAATATAATAAAATTACAGTTTTGCCCATATAAATGATTATAAAATGACTTCCATGCCCGTCTAGAACTCACTATATAGTAGTATAGATATAGATATATTAAGTACAACTTATCCAACCAATTATTGTGATCATTTTGATGTATATTGTGATTATTATCCAACCAATTATTAAACAATATGGGTAAGTGATCATTAATACACATGTACCGCCAGCTAATTAGAACTGGATATCAACTACCTATCACTAGCAACTGCTCAAATATTTTTTTAACAAAATTTAATATCATCTTACAATAACAATCTAAACCAAATGGATCTTGTATATGTACGTTTTCTAAGTAGCATCAATCAGCACATGCGAAAACGCACACACCGTAACTCTAATCTCACATTAACAAAACACAAACCTTCTAACTAATCAGTTTTGTTATTTGCACGACTCGTGTAAATAGAGCCTTCTTACCGTAAACATAACATGACTATGCGTACCAAAATGCGCCTTCTCGTTTAACAACACCAGGTGTGAAAATACACAACATATATCAAATTACAAAACATAGAATTCTATAAAATAAAAATAAAAAAAATAAAAAAAAAGTAAAGGAGTCAATAAGCAAGTCAAACATAATTACAAAACTATGGTCAAGATGGTATGTTGAAACAGCATCCTTTATACTCTTACAACCTATGCACAGTCTAACTACGCACTTTCTGTACATTTAAAATGAGATCCGAGAAACCAGTTGAACGTTTAATAACCACGAAAAAAAACCAATGCCATGTAAACACCAAACGTACAAGCAGAAAGTGTGAAAAAATCGTGGAATCTACAGTTGAGAGGTTTGTTTCTTTTCATGGACATCTGTAACGATATCATGCAGCTCAGGGAAGACGGTTATGATTACTAGTTCAAGTAACCCGTACGCAAGTTGTTTCAAACATACATCAGACTGCAAACAAATGTTAATGTAAGAATATGAGCAAAACGAGGAAAAGGTATTTTCGACATTTGTCACTTGTCTGTCGATTAAAACTGCATAATTACCTGGATAAAATAATACACGTCTTTTGCACAACGCTTGTATTGGTTATGGCCGATCAAGCTGACCAATGTTGTGGGTGCTCCATCTAAAAACACAAAGAGGGGTATTTTAGACATTTCACAATATAAAGGTCAAAAATTACGAAAGGGAAAAGGGTGAAAGCTTACTAAAGATCATCTTTTTGACATCACTGGCCCTTCGAGCAGCCTCGAGTTGCTCCTCAAACAACCCTTGTTTGTTGACCTTACTGCCAGATGAATGACTTGTAGCTAGCGGTGAATCTTGATCGGATTGGGAACCATTTCTGTTTTGAGCATTTACTCTTGTAAAAAATACGCCGTCAGGCCACAGCACCTAACACAACCATTTAGTAATCGTAAGTTTCATTTTTTTTTTTTGCAAAGAAAATGTTTGTATGTAGAATTGGATATATTTAGGGGATTAATGCATTTATTAGCAACTTACGTCTTGTATCCAACGTATCCCATGAGCTACAATGTCATCTCTCCTGAGCCAATGTATTTGCCTTAAGAGCCAGTCATCAATAGCATCTTCCATCATTAACTGCAAAATTTGCTTTGATATCCAAAACACCTGTCGTCTGCATATACAATGGTTTTTAATCATCTAAACAGGGTAATGACAGAACATAACACATGACTAGAAAAAATAACCACCAACCTTAACCACCCTCTTCGGTTGAGCTGAAATATCTTGTCTACCAAATTTAGCAAGGGAACACTCACATTAGGTGGTGTCCACTGCACCAAAATAACAAAAACAAAACATGTTCAGATCAAAACAAAACAAGAGATATAAACCAATGTATAAATATAGACGTAAACTTAGAATATACACACACATATATACATATAATATACATATGTATATAATAATACACACACAATTCAAACAAAAACCACTAAATATTTGGGAACCATTTTATTTACTCATGCATACATGATTAGTGACTACAGTTCCAAAAAATAGTGTATGGCCGGTGAATAGATCACCATAGTTCCTAATGAATTCACCAACAGATTATACACGTGTGAAGTTGTGAATCAATTGGTTCATAACCCACCCCTATTCATATAGAGCCACATTTAAAATATAAGTATATAACCAATTTTGAGTAGAGAACTGCAAAATGCACTTGTACAGTTGTACATAGTGCTTCGTAGATATAGTGGAATTCAGAAAAACCGTGAGGCAAACGGTTACGTAACCGTCATATAAGTGGTACACGGTTACAAAATCAAAAGATACACATGTTTATGCGGTTCTTGCAATTCTCTACTTGAAACCGGTATTGTACTTTTGTATTGAACGTCCCTATATATATGCGCACACGCACAGAGAACAAAAAAACTGAACTTTAAACCTAAAACCATAAACCAGATGATATCTTTTATCATTACGTGTATACAATAACATATTAAAAATAATGACTTAATTGATCATGCATAGTGAAAATAAACTTAACGAAGAGCGGTTAGATAGGAAAAAAGAAGAAAAAATAACCTCAGCTGGCATGCCAAGCGGGTCTTCCATGCGATCTGAGGTAGAAGGAAAATTAGCAGCCATATTGAGTATCTCGGACCGCACCTCCGAACTAGCTCTTTTATCAAAATCTAAGCTTCTTAAAAGTTCATCATGTTTAACAACCCTTGGTGGGAATCCTTTTGAATTTAACTCATTATCTGAATGCCACCCGTTAGCCTTTGAACTAGAACCCATCTCACTATCAGAAAGACTATTAGCAGATTCTGAAGTAGTCGGCCTTGGGAATGAATTACTGAGTTCATCTGGTTTCCATGTTAGACTTCTGGCTGCAGCTGAAGAGACAACGGGTTCATAAGTGAAGGTCGGGCCCACAACTTTCCTCATCAAACCATCTGAAACGCCTTTGAATTGACGCACTATATCATCCACCGCATCATCCACATTGACTGTTGCAACAAAAGTATAGGTGGCCTCTTAAGCAATCGGATAACCACAAGTAGAACTTATTTATCCAAAAATTAAAAGTTAATTGAAGAACACACCTGCTAATGTTCTCATCACTGAAGAGGATTTCCCAAAAGAGTAATTCTACATTAATGACAAAATAAAAAAGTTAGACTATGGCAAAAAAAAAAAAAAAAAAAAAATCTTAAATGGTAGCAAAATAGAACGAGAGATGATACCTTTGAAGAAATACTCAAAAAGTCCCAAACTTCATGTTGTTCCGCGACATTGGCTATGGACAAAAGATCCTATAGGAAACAAAATTCGTTTAGTATTGCAAATTCATATATATTTGTTTGAAAAATCTTAAAGAGGGATGAAAGTATGAAACCATACTTGCAAGTATTTATCAAGTTGTATGCAGCGTTGATGAACAAATGCGTCTTCCGTATTTGAAGAAAATATCCTTTTGGGAGGCAAATGTAATGTATAGTTTGGAATGTCCTTAAGTTGACGATGCAATCTCTCAAAGTTTCGGTATCTGGTTAGAAAGTAAGTAAAAATATAAATGCAACCGTGTCTATCAATAAACATTTGTCACTTTAGATGGAGTTCAAGAACAAAACCTTCTTTTCACAAACCAAGTGTTGTTTTCAGCATCTGTGACAGCAATCGAATAGACCGCAAAAGATTTTGACCCGATTTTCTCAAAATATGCTCCGATAACCTGTATAAAAAGTTAATAATAACATATAAATTATAAACAAATGCATGATAAGATGAAATATACATGACTGAGAGAATGCTCTTACCCGACACTTAAGCTTGGGACTATATCCTTCGATACGTAATACTTTATCAGAAGTCGTATTTATATTATGTGTATCATGCCTGGCAACATTTGCGCTATAAAACTCTGATATTATGGAGCGGCTAACTTGTTCTGCATATGCAGTTTCAATCACAGGTTCCTTGATCAAATCAGAAGTACTATTTGATTTTCTTAAGGTAGCTTTACTTCCACCATTACCAACTAAACTCTCTCCAACTCCTGCGTCAAAAGTCAACATGCTACTTTGACCACCATCAAAATATTGGTCTCGTCGTGGACCATCTAGATGAGGTTTTGGCGGGATCTGTCCTAAAGTCCTACCGATACTGGTTGATGTCTCGAGCTTTTTAGGTAACATTTCATTTCCGGTATCTTTATCAGCACCACTTTTTGATTCTCGAGAAGCCTTTTTCTCAGCATTTTTCTGAGCTTTCTTTTTATAATTTCTTCCTTTAGTCCACATATTTTCAAGATTTTCAGGCTGAAGGACCTCTGTCCTTCTTTGGGTTGCTGCTTCAAGAACTCGAGCCCAATCAGCAGCCCGTAAATGCTTTGTTTCTTCTTGAGTGATCCTACGCGGTTCATATAATGCAAGTTCTTGTCCCACTCCACTTTTTGGACTAACAGAATGATCGGTTTTTCTTGTCGTATAAGCAGATTGATCCTGTTTCTGGCCACTAAAACTGCCAGATTGACCTTCATCTGCCTCTTTGCAACCCTCATTAGAAGATGCAAGAAAAATAACCTCAAGCAACTCGTTAATGTACGCAGGGCTTGCAAATCTCATTACGGGTTCCATAACCAAACATGTTAAAAGCTCACGAGCAATGCATCTAACTAAAGCAGATTGGGCTTCTCGTGGTTTTAATACTACAGCTACGACCGCCCCCATAATACGCTTCATAAACTATAAAATAGTAAGTGTTAGAAAGTATTCATGTAACAAAGATTGTAAGATAACTTATTATTATTTTAACTAAAACGCTCCACTCACACCTTGTACTCACTCTCGGGAGATTCTAGAGCGGGATGAAGCTCGTTAGAAGCCATGAGATGGTGCTTTAGTCTTTCATCTCTTTCTTCTGATGATAATGTTACCATAACTTCGACACCAATTGCTGCTTGGTTTTTTCTAAACAGCTCTAGGTGGACCCCAACAAGATCAACCACATCTCTGCGACAACAATAGTTGTTATTTTGGAACAAAAAGATTCACAATTCATATAATCCACAAGATAATCGGATGATCAGAAGCAGAATATATTTAACTTAACGTACGATATCAAAACTTCAAATCATAATAGGCAGGTACAATGCACATCCAAACACCCCTAAACACCTACTAAGAATGAGTTCTAGAGACATACTGACCTCGTTAACAAGTCGACAAGATTTATATTTTTAACCCTTGCAGATATTTCAGCAAGAACATCCATAATAATCCCTCGTATAAGGTCAGGCGCCTCCTTATCCGGTGTAATATCCGTATACCATAAATCCACAACAAAATCTTGCAAAAGCTTGTTAATAAAATCCTCCATTGCAGCCTCGACTATCGGAGAATCAATTTTCCTCTTCCATTTAGGCGGGGGAGGCAAAGTGGAAAGCCGTGAATCATTCACAGATAACTTCTTCTTTTCCAAGTGCGATAAATACGTCAGCGGCTCGGTTTTCTTAACCTTCCATCGAAATTCAACCTCATTTAACAAAATTCTTGATACGCATACCAAAAGTAAAGCTATAGGGACATTCATCCACATTGATTTGCTGGTGTCTGTAACAATACAACACAACAATTAACACAATTTACTAGTTATTCACTTGTGTGATGTTTTCTTGAAAAGATTTGATCTTTTTTTTCAAGATTTGTCCTAAACCATTAATTCTTCCAACCAACAATTTACAACTTGTGAGATACTGTGATGTTTTCTCGAAAACAACTTTTTTATCAAGATTTGTCCTAACCGGCTAACCCATAAGGGGTTGTTTGGCAACCTCTGCACCAGTAAGTGCGTGCTGAACCATTAAGAGGTCTAATTGGGTAAGAGACTCTGAACTGGTAAGAGACAAAGAGGTCTGACTTAGCTCAGCCCGACTAGTTGGTAGTGAGCCAGTTGAGGCCTATAATCATAGGTTAATGGATAAAGGGGTTAAATTTTCTTCCAGCATCATTTTGAAACTTAATGGGTAAACGGCATACTAACCGATTTGTCAGTGAACCAAATACACTTAATGTTTACTTAATGTTTACTGATTCAGATGCAGCCTCTTACTTACCGAAATCACTAAAAAACTACCAAATAGCCCCTAATTCTCCCAACTTAATTCTTTTGCATAAGTTCTTCCAACAATTATCACAATTCACAACTTATTGCCTTACATAACATTTTCTAAAAAAAAATTGATTTTTTCAAGATTTATCCTAACCCACTAATCCAATAACAAGTCTAACAAACTCAAACTATCTTAATTCAAAAGAGGGCATAAATAAGTAAATAACTCATCAATAAATATTATATAAAATCAATAAAAAAAAAGATGGGAACTTACGAGCCAAGAAGTAAGAAACAGCAAAGATACAAAGAGCCCACCAAACAGTACGAATCTTTGCTTCTTCAATCAGATCATGTAACGTCTCCATGGCCTTCATGTCTCTAAAACAAAACCCTAAATCTTAATCAACAAAAATAAGCATTTAACAATAAAAAAACAAAGTGGGTATGATGGAATTGGGATCTTTATTGAACTGAAACAAGGATTGAAGTGTTTAATTGTAAAAAACAATGGAATATGGATCAAGATAGGAAGTTGAGTATGTTGGGTTAGGATGAAGAATAATCAATTAATCAGAGAACGTGAAGGTGAGGAGAAATCGGTGTCAAAGGTTAGATAAGTAGAACGTGATATAGAGTGGGGAGTGCGAATAATAATAATTAGAAAAGATCGGTTTGGTTGTCTTGTTTGATCGGTTGCGTTATCTTCTGAGTAATAAAGCTGAAATGGGTTTTAAAAGTTCTTGAATTTCTTGATCTTTGGCGTAGTGATCAAGAATGAAACTAGGGGTGAGGGTTTTGTGGTTCTGACCCGACCCGACCTGAGAACCTTAGACCCGACCCTTTAAAACCGTGTAATAGAACCTTTTTGTATAGTAATTCTAGATTGTATTCTGGGAGCTTTTCGGGATATACAAATTTATTATTAACTTACAAAATGTGTGTTACGATTTATAAATATTAATCATGTGGAAAAAAAAATTAATGTATATTAAAGAGATAATGTACGTTTGGATGAAGAGCAGACGTAACCATTATAGGGCGTGATTGATGCGGTGGTCTTGAAGGTGTAGCTTTTTTGAAAACGATTGGTTTTAACATATTCTACTATGTATGAAAACAAAACTCTTATTTACGGTTTCATTTAGTTAAATAATTTATTAGAACTTGTACATCACATAGGTTATAACAATTTTTTTTGTTTTTTTTAGGTTAGAAAATTTTATATTACATGAGGTTGAATCAAAAAAACATTAAATGGTTTTTAATAAACGACCTGACCTCGAGTTAGTTTGTTTAATTTTAACTGAATCAAAAAATTTGTTCATGTGTGTTATTTAAAAAAAAATAGTGTGTCCATGTTCTTTTATACTCGTTTGTTAATATTGTAAATGAACATAAACAGATGGTGAATACCTTCGTTACTCAATTACCTACTGATCAGTTCTGCAAGTTTAACTAGAGTGATGGGTTCATTATGATGGACCACATATCATTATTAATGTAAATAAAGAGATGGTGAATACCTTCGTTACTAAATAAACGAACATACGTAAATTTCCGTCGATAAATTTACGAATAATGTCAAACATCAGACTTAATATTACAAGCATAAGACTAAAGCGAACATTGTGATCCAGAAAATAGTTCGAACTACTCCATCCATCCAGGACAATCCTTATGTTTTCTTTTTAGCAATGTGTTAATCCTCAAAGATTATAATTAAACCTTTTTATAGGAAAAGTTGGTTATTTTTAATGCAACATGCGTGGATGAGATGGCAAGCACATGACATGGAAATGGCATAATGACTTGGATTTGGTGTTGATGTGGTTAGATTGTTTCATTGTTATTAGTACCAGGGTTCAACAGGTTATTCATGGTAGTGTCTCGACCCTAGGGAGATTGTGTTTTCAGTAGATTAGGTTTCGTCATTTAAAATACTCGGCGCAGGTTGTTGCCCGTCTCCCAGCTATCTTGATGTAATTTTCACAGTTTAAATATGAATGGAAAAAGAAAATAAACTAACACAACTAAAAAAATGGAAATAAGCCTTGCGTTGAAGCGGAATTATAATGGCTCCAGCTATTCACACCCCCACCCTTTTATTCCAACCCCCTAGACGCCTCGCTTTGGCCAAAGCAAGGCGCTTCGGGTCAAATCAAACGAGGTGGACGAGGTGGCACGGAAAAGCTGAATTTTTTGATCCAAAGCGCCTAGCTTTGGCCAAAGCGAGGTGCTTTGGATCAAAGTTTTATTTTGGGGTGTATTTTGGTGTTTTGAATTGGTTTTTTATTTTTTATTTTTTTAATATAATTATTTAAAAAAGTTAAAAAAAAAATAAAAACAAAGTAAATAACCCTAATCAAACGTCTATATAGGCGTTTTCGATTTCCAAATGAATCAACGACTTAAACTTGACATCATCAACCACGTATAGGCAAAGATTTTAACAATAGATTCAGGAAGCTTGAACAATAGATTCAATACTTCCGGGAAAAATACAATATTAATCTTCGTTATCCTTTATCATCTCTAAGAATTAAATTCCTAACAACTATTCACCACCGTTAAGTACTAATGAAGACCTTGATCTGCAATATTTGAAAATTATCATTTCTTGACATTCTTGGTAACAGAGAGGAACACTTTCTTCTTTTGTTCTACAATATTTTTGTTAGTTGTTAATGTTGTTATAGTTTTTTCTACTTTTAGAAAAAATAAAAAACCAATTTGAATGCGGTATGCGCGTTAAATTTCATTAAATAAGTGAAAAACACGAATTGATCAAACTTTGTAGAGGCATATGTTCTACGGGAGGTGATCGAGTTGGCAATCAAGGGATCCGCTTGGAGTCTAAAGCTTCGCGTCTCATCTCTAAGTATTCAATTCCGATAATCCACACCTTTCTCCTGAAGCAAAACCTCTCTAGGTTTACCATCACCAAATGGATTCACCTTAGGCCTCGCTTGTCCACTCCAATTAACATTAATTCCAATTCCAATTCCACCGTTGTTCATTCTTCTTCTCAGGTAAAAGAGTCTTTCATTGTTATTGTATAATAATAATTTAAATAGTAATAATAATGTAACTTATTAGTTTAAGGTTTATAACATTCCCACACACCATACAATACGATGATAATCTGAAGACTAGATTTGGTGCAATCAGAATATTAATTCCAATTCCAATTCCACCGTTGTTCATTCTTCTTCTCAGGTAAAAGAGTCTGTCATTGTTATTGTATAATAATAATTTATATAGTAGTAATAATGTAACTTATTAGTTTCAGGTTTATAACATTCCCACACACCATACAATACGATGATAATCTGAAGACTAGATTTGGTGCAATCAGAATCTGAAGAGAAGTTATTATCATCATCATCCACAATGTTCTCACCTAGAGCTACCAAGCATCCGGTTGTTTCAGGTTGCCTTCATCGTTGACAAATATATCTCCGACAGCAACTTGCTTTGTACCCGATCACAATGTCCAACAACTAAATATTACCTGCTTGCATGAATAGTGACCCTCTGCAAAGGTCTTGATGAATATCTTCATGAATCTCCTTGATCTACGCATAAACGCGAGAGTCGATTTTCCTATGAGGGTGACTAACAAAGAGATGGTCTTTTTGATGAATGTATTATTCACAAATACATTTGTTTGACTATTTTAGCAACTTCCATAAGAACTCACTATTTTCAAATACCATGGATCAGAGAGATTTAAGCTAATCAAACTCATATAAAGTGTTCAATGTCACTGTGAGTAGATAAATTTCGTAGTGGTTGGAAACTCTGATGAATAGTGACCCTTTGACAATTGGTTACTTAATATTCTTTATATATGAATAGTGACCCTCTGCAAAGGTCTTGATGAATATCTTCATGAATCTCCTAGAAGTATCATCTTGGTCGAACTCATGACACGCGATATTCGTCTCATCTTATAAAATAACATAAACACAATCATGTGACCCATGATCGGAGCTTTAAGTTGTGATACACAAAGATAATAGGAAGAAGATCAGAGCTCCAAAAGCAAATGTGAAGATCAAGAGGATGCAAGTTGAAGAAGAAAATGACAAATATCACTAACATAACTTACATCGGCTTGAGATATGAGTTTGATTAGCTTAAATCTCTCTGATCCATGGTATCCACTTTCACCTGAAGCTTTACTTTCCTAGGAAGAAGATCAGAGCTCCAAAAGCAAGTGTAAAGATCAAGAGGATGCAAGTTGAAGAAGAAGATGACAGATATCACTAACATAACTTGCACCGGCTTGAAATATGAGTTTGATTAGCTTAAATCTCTCTGATCCATGGTATCCACTTTCACCTGAAGCTTTACTTTCCTACCTCTGTTTTGAATTTGTTGCTTTATAAAGTGTTCGATGTCACTGTGAGTAGATACAGTTCGTTGAATAATGACTGTTTAATGTTTTTTATATATGAATACTTTCCTACCTCTGTTATGAATTAGTATATAGAGAGCAAACCGACGAACATCATTCAAAATTTCAATTTCCCGCTAACCTCTGCGCCATCATCGACTACAGCAAACCGACGATCTTCCTCCAAGGCACTCCTAATAGGCCTCTCTTTACATCACGGTACGATTTAAGGTTCCAGTTTTGTTTTTGTTGCTTTTTAATAATAAGGTTTGTGTTTATCAAACCCTAACGTCTGAAATATGGATCTCGTTGTTTGATCGGTTAGTGGATACCATGTATCAGAGAGATTTAAGCTAATCAAACTCATATCTCAAGCTGGTGCAAGTTATGTTGGAACAATGATTTATTATTATTATTTTATTTATTTTTATTTTATTTCTGTTTTGAGGGTGTAATGATGATGATGGTTATGATTTGACAAACGATTTATGAAAGTATCAAGAATCGGAAATTAGTAAAACGATTTATGAAAGTATCAAGAATCGGGAATTAGTAAAATGATTTTATAATTCTTTAAAGGCTGAACACGAGTATACTCAAACAAGGGTTCCGTGTTTCGGAACATTTTAATTGATCGGATGTGACTTCTGAAAACCACAAACGATCAAATAAACATTGCGAAACGCGTCAAACAAAGACCGGAAGTCCAGCATGTCGATTAGACATGCAAAAATTGTGTTTTGAAAAAATGTGGGTATCGACTGCATAGTCGGAGCACCACGTACAATGATTCATGAAAGTTGTATAAACTCGTATGTTTCAACCAAAACACACAAACGAGCAATAAACGACCCGTAACGGCTCAAACGAATTTTGTTGTATTGGGAACAACTAAAAACATTTTAAAATGAATTAAAATTATTTTTTTATCAATAACAAGTATTTAAAATGAATTAAAACAAATTAATTGTTTTTTTTTAAAAAGGCCAAAGCGCCTGGCTTTGGTTAAAGCTAGGCGCCTTCTCTTTCGATCAGGCAAGGTTAGAGTATTTCGGGCATGTGGTGAGCAACGGTCCGGTAAGAGGGTTTAGCATCATTCCCGTAGCGTCTCGTATCGGGGCGAGGACTTGGTCTTATGGAGAACCATCTGCGAGGCTTTTTCCTTATGATTAACTTGGATGATATGCTTTTGTGGCGATTGAATGCTGTCTTTAAATACTTGTTATTGATAAAAAATAATTTTAATTCATTTTAAAATGTTTTTAGTTGTTCCCAATACAACAAAATTCGTTTGAGTCGTTACGGGTCGTTTATTGCTCGTTTGTGTGTTTTGGTTGAAACATCCGAGTTTATACAACTTTCATGAATCATTGTACGTGGTGCGCCGACTATACAATCGATGCCCATATTTTTTCAAAACACAATTTTTGCATGTCTAATCGACATGCTGGACTTCCGGTCTCTATTTGACGCGTTTCGTAATGTTTAATTGATCGTTTGTGGTTTTCAGAATTCACATTCGATCAATTAAAACGTACCGAAATGTGGAACCCTTGTTTGATTATACTCGTGTTAAGCCTTTAAAGAATTGTAAAATCATTTTACTAATTTCCGATTCTTAATACTTTCATAAATCGTTTACTAATTTTTGATTCCTGATACTTTCATAAATCGTTTGTCAAATCATAACCATCATCATCATTACACCCTCAAAAAGAAATAAAATAAAAATAAATAAAATAATAATAAAAATTCATTGCTCCAACATAACTTGCATCAGCTTGAGATATGAGTTTGATTAGCTAAAACTTCGTTTGTGTGTTTTTGGTACAAAGGAACTAGGTTTCAAATATAATAATAATTTAAATAATAATAATGTAATGTAGTTATGGTTAATGCTCAAAGAAGTCAACCTTTGTTGACTCCTAGAAGTCTTGAAGACCAAATGACTTTTACAAGATACTTGAAACAAGGTATGGATATGGAGAATATGCAATGAGATGATTTCGTATAAGATTCCAATGCAAGCAAGTCAAATTCAACTGTTGGACATTGTGATCGGGAGAATTCCTCTTATCCATTCATCACAATCATTGCTCCAACATAACTTGCACCAACTTGAGATATGAGTTTGATTAGCTTAAATCTCTCTGATCCATGGTATCCACTAACCGTAGCGATTATCGAAAGATTTATTTTAGGAATTGTTTGAGAATATATTTTCTGATCAAAGGATCCAAAATTGAACAGTTATTTGGAATGTTCCTGATCATTACAGTAACGATCGCTTTACAATGCCGATCCTACTGTCGATTTCTTTCGACAACCAGTACAACGAACTTTGTATGGGTTGCTTGTTAGTGTCGATCATACTGTCGATTTCTTTCGACAACCAGTACAACGAACTCTGTATGGGTTGCTTGTTAGCGTTGATCCTACTGTCGATTTCTTTCCATAACCAGTACAACGAACTTTGTATGGGTTGCTTGTTATCGTCGATCCTACTGTCGATTTCTTTCCACAACTAGTACAACGAACTCTGTATAGGTTGACAGATATCTCTCCGATAACAAAAGAATTATCTTCAATAATTCTAAGAAACTTGAAGAAAGAGGTACCTTGAAGACTAGATTCAGTGCAATCAGCTGAAATATTATATTACAATAATATTACCATGAACAAAAAGTTGTGTTTGAAGCCTGGTTCTTTTAGTTTGCATTTTGTTAGGGCTTTAAACAGAGAAGATGAAGGGTTAGTTATCACTCTGCACTTCAAGTAGAAGAAGATGAAGAAGAAATAAATGAAGTCTATTAATAGAGGTTAGTAGGTTACTCATTATTGCCGGGATGCAAATCGTGATGTGATGGATTTTTATAATTTTAAATTATTATTATATTTGCATCCTAGTTCCTTTCTACCGAGGCCTAAAGGAGAAAGGTGTGGATTATCGGAAGATTGATTTTAGGAATTGATTTTCTGATCAAAGGATCCATAACTAAACAGTTATTTGGAATGTTCCTGATCATTACAGAAGAGGAATGGTTTTGAAGGTGTGTGTCGTATGTATAGAATGGTGAATTATTGTAGTGTGTTAGCGTCGATCATGATGGAATGGTTTGAAAAGAAATAGCACAAGTCCCTCTTTAATGTTATTTATAATTAAAAGGAACTAGGATGCAAAGGAACTTCAGGTCAGCCAGACGTTTGTCAAAAGAATTTTGTACTATGCATTCTCACATGAACATCCAACAACCATGGTATTTCAGGTTGCCTTCATCGTTTACCGTTTTTGACTTAACGATGAAGGCAAGAAGTTGGACCGCTTTTAACAAAGATAATAGGAAGAAGACCAGAGCTCCTAAAGTAAGTGTGAAGATCAAGATAAAAAAGAACAGTGCTCCAACATAACTTGCACCAGCTTGAGATATGAGTTTGATTAGCTTAAATCTCTCTGATCAATGGAAGGGTAAACAAAATCGCCGATCCGACTGTTTGATTTAATGGCTGAACACGAGTATAATGAAAATATCAAGAATCGGAAATTAGTAAAACAAATGTTCAGGCAAGCAAGTAAACTTCAGTTGTTGTCGGAGAGATATCTGTCAACGATGAAGGCAACATACTTGAAATCAATGGAACTTCAAGTTAGCCAGACGTTTGTCAAAAGAATTTTGTACTATGCATTCTCACATGAACATCCAACAAACCATGGTATTTGGACCGCTTTTGACTTAACGATGAAGGCAAGAAGTTGGACTGCTTTCAGGCTAGCAAGTAAAATTCAGTTGTTGTCGGGGAGATATCTGTCAACGATGAAGACAACATACTTGAAATCAATGAGAAGGTAAACAATTTCTGCTCCTGGATCTTGGATTTACATTTTCCAAAAATTTTGATGAATATCTTTATGAATTTCCTTGATCTACACATAAGTGTGAGAGTAGATTTCCCTATGAGGGTAACTAACAAAGAGATGGTCTTTTTGATGAATGTATTATTCACAAATACATTGGTTTAACTATTTTATCAACTTCCATAAGAACTCTCCGTTTTCAAACATGGTCATTTGTATGGTATTAGGGGTTGGAAACTCTGAAGACCAATGACCCTCTGGCAATTTGATCGATATCATTCATCGCTATTTTCAAGGACAACACCATTAAACATCAAGTCGATACAAGTTGGTGGTTATTATTTTGTTTTATAATTTTTATATTGTTTTTACAATAATTATATTAAAAAATAAAAAAAAACCAATTCAAAACACCAAAAATACCCCAAAAATAAAACCTGGATTCGAAGCGCCTCGCTTTGGCCAAAGCGAGGCGCCTGGGGTCAAAATCAGAATAATGGCCAAAGCGAGGCGCCTGGGGTCAAAATCAGAATAATTAACCTCGGACCAAGGTAGTTAAAAGCGAGGCGCTTTGAGGGGGCGGGGGAGTGGGAATAGAAGTGAGGGGGCTTTAATATAACCTCCCATTATAATTCGAACTACTCCATCCATTGGGGACAATCCTCGTGTTTTCTATTCAGCAATATATTAATCCTTAAAAATTTATGTTTGGACCGTTTGAAATTATCTATATCTATACTTCTATATATATACTAGCAGGAACCCGTGCGTTGCGACGGGGCTGCACTCGTAAAATTTTATTACATATATAATAATTTTAAACTAAAAGTCATCATGTATTTTTGTGTGACAATTATAGATTTAATTTATGTAATTTTTAAATCTTTAGTATAATTTCTATTTATTTATATGTAATTTATGTAATTTTAATCATATTTTATACCTCATTTGCGCCACCAAGTGTGTGTACTAAGCAATTCCAAATATTATAAAGTTCTATAAGACAGGTGGTTACCTCATCAAGGTCTAAACAAGATGCATCACCATCGCCAATTAATCTTTCTGTAACCAAAAAACAAAAGAAGAATATCAAATAAATTGCATGAATACACATACACATCTGTTATAAATGGAGACGAATCACCAACCATCGAGCCCAAATTTAGATGTATAGTAAACAACGCCCTCCATACTATGTTGTAGTGTGATCTGGTTGATGTGTTAATCAACAATTACTGCAAATTTTCTATATCAGCAACCAAACATTAGTACATATTAGTGAAAAGGCACTGGCCTAAGATTCTAATAAGAGCAAGACATTTTCTATCAAAATTATCTAGAACTTTAAACCCACTCTCTAATATGCTAATAAAGTAATGATGGTACATGAAGAAGAATAGCTCCTGAAACAATATATAGTGACAAATTAACACATGCAAATCATTGTTTGGTATCTCAAAATCATCTAGACAAAAGATGTTAGGTAAGGTAATTTAGTGATATGGTGCAGTAGATTCTATAGATAGCAAATTTAACAAAAGTAGTTATTTGTTTTCTTTAACTGACCCAACACAATGGACTTTTCGTTCGGAAGAAACTATTGCCCTGAGGGGAATCGGTTCTCCTTGGACTTATAGTGAAGTTATTTTTGTCAAAGAAATAACTTTCCATGCTTCTTATGTTCGACGTCCTGTTATGATTAGGTTATTTACAATGGCATATAAGTCATTTATGACTGCTGTGAAGTATGGAAAGCATGAAAAAGAATGCTAATATGACAAAACTGAACAAGAACCGACATGTTTCTAGATTCTTACAAACCCGATTTTCAGTTAGATTCTTGGTTTCAAGATTTTCTTGTACTCCGATTTCGCCAAGTCTGGTTTAACTGAAAGTGAAGATTATGTTCTAAAGTTAAAACAATGCTTTTCATGTTTATATTGGGTTCACAGTACCGGTTAACCGATCTAAACCAAAAACAAGTTCCAGATTCCACTACTTTTTAGTTTTTAATACACAATTTATATCTGGTACCAGTCTGGTCCAGACATGTCCAACATAGTTCAAAACTGATGCACATCCATAATTTGTTCATTAAACAAGCTAACAATTTCAACAGAGCCTAAATCCACATGTTGTATAATTTGAGCATGACCAATACTGGTCCATTGTATCACTTTAATAGACCCAAAAACCTATAAACAAATTGTGACACCCGACAAACTCAGGTTAGTAACATTGACTAAACTAGTAAGTCTACCTTAGCGAGTCATGCATATTACATACTTAACTGGGTCGGTTGAGTCGTTACGATGGTTCTGGGAATCATTGGGAGTCGGTCCATAACCATGTGTACAAGGATTGGTGATTCGTGGAATCACCGGGTTTAACGCACACACGCAAGTCTCGAGTCCCGGGAATTGGTGAACGGATGTAAACGTGTTAGTTATCATGCATTATGTGTTTTTAATCATTACGTAACTTGTCGGTATGTGAATACGTGCTTATATATGTTAAAATAGTGTTTAACGTGCCGAAAACCCAAAACGAGAGGCTGAGGGCAATTGGGAGCAGGGTCAGGCGATTGGGAGGGGGCAATTGGCCCAATCGCCAGTTGGTAGGGGCGATTAGGCCCCAATCGCCAGTAACATCAGGCGATTGGGAGCCCTAATCGCCTGATCTACTGCACAATCGCCTGTTTAGTCTTGGACGACTAGAAACACCTATAAATACAACACTTGACTCACAAAACACCATTTGTGCAACCCTAACTGATCCTAAGCCTCCCACACACCCTAAAACATCTCTGGAACTTGCTTTGCTTCAAAACTCACCATTTCCAAGCTTACACACCTTTCTTTGATAAAATCCAAGGTGTGTTCTTCATCCCAAACCTTTGAAATGTTATTGTTTTGGTTCCCAAAGGTCCAGACCTTGTTTTACTAAGTTTGTGTCTTTAAAAACCTTTGAAATGAGTTTCTAAAACAGGTCTAAACCTTTATACTTGCTATATGTGAAGTATTCATGCAATAAATGATTTTTGGTGGTTAAAACATGAATGTTTCCATGTAGTTGATGTACTTCTGATGTGTAGGAGTTATTAGGATGTTTATCTAAGGATTTGAGCTATTGTTATGGTGTTTTGATGAAAGTATGCATTTTGACCCATTTGAATGATTCTTGAAGATTTAGGATGTTATGATATGATTTGATGATTGTTTGTTGTTAGGATTCACATTAGAAGGGTGTTATAACAGAGGGATGATGATTTGCAAGGTTGTAGGTTGTGAAATCTGATTATTGCCATTTAAGGAAAGATATGCATAGTTAATGAAACCTAGTACTTTGCCATTTTTGGAAATAATTGCACCAAGGGTGTTAGAGCAATGATAAATTGGGGTTTTTTTGCTTGAAATAGGTTTATTAATGTTTTGAGTTTGATATTGGGTGTTTCCACATGTTTTGGATCTGATTTAGAGGGTTAAACGCGCGAAAAAGCGGAACCGGGCTGCAGGGGGGATTGGGGAGCCCCAATCGCCTGTTGGAGCATGCAATTGGGCCAATCGCCTGACATTAGGGGCGATTGGGCTCCGAATCGTGTATACTACATGCAATTACACTCCCAATTGCTAGTTTGACCATCCTAATCACTAGTTGACTTTCCTAAATGCATGTATGATAGCCTAATCGCGTGTGCTGCTGTTGTAAGCGTATTTTGACATTCCAAAACATGATTTGACACCTAGGAAAATGATAGGAACCCCATGACATGTCCAATGACTTAGTAACACGTGTTCGGACTCGTTTATGCATTAATTGAGCGTTATGCTAGACTAGGTGAACTATTGCGCGTGCTAAGTGTTTAACTGCATATGTTGCATGATATCTTGTATTTGGCTAACACGCGGGATGTCGGGTCACCAATGGGATGTCGGGTCTTGTCTGGTATGGTCGGTTTAACAGTCAAAGGTGTTTTCAAACGTACATGGTTATGGTTTGGACATTCGGGGACTATTTAACCTGCGGGTTATTAGTCCGGGTACTTATATACATCTTATGATAGGTCGCCGCTATTTGGGGCTATCATAACTTACTGAATTAACTGTTTTCAAGTAACGCAATCTAAGGTGAGTGTCACAGCGCCACTTTTACTGTTTTACTTTCGGGGGA
The DNA here is from genome assembly GCA_030844895.1 of Ambrosia x helenae. Lineage (NCBI taxonomy): Eukaryota > Viridiplantae > Streptophyta > Magnoliopsida > Asterales > Asteraceae > Ambrosia > Ambrosia x helenae. The sequence continues at coordinate 72,921 of JAUTDX010007028.1, read as the reverse complement.
GAAACATGCTACATACTTACACTTTAAAGATCATGTTATACTATGGTTATGGATATTTACTATACGGGCATTTCATCAGGGAGTCCCAGGGGGAAACCATGAGTATGTGGGAACACATATCGAGGAAATATGGATAGATCTATTGGGACGGGCAAACCCCACTCGACGGCTGGGAGCCGGGCGGGTGCATATTGTCTCTACTACCAGGGTCACTGTGGTGACGGTGGCTCGCGGCTGGGCAAAAACAGGAAAACGTGTCAGTGATAGTTTCCCACTCGTAGTAGTAAACCCACTTAACGTCTAGCTAACGTTCCTATAACATAGTGGTAACGAGAATGATCTTTTCAAACTTATAACAACTCTTTATGAAAACCTGTGAACTCACCAGCATTATATGTTGACATTTTTGGCATGTTTTTTCAGGTCGCTAAGGTAGCAGTTAATGGACTAGGCGCACAGAGTCTTGCACAACGTCTAGAGTTTTGTTGCATATTAAACAATGTTTTGTAAACTATAATATGCCTTTTGGTTGTAAACAAGAAATGCTTCTGCTGCTGGTTTATGGCTCAAAGCATAATGTTTTGGTTTCAATATATATATTTAGTGTTCGTTTATTGTGATCGTTGACTTGGATCCTGGTATGTCACGCGCCTCGCGGTAAAACCCCGCAAGTGGAATATGAGGGTGTGACACAAATTCTTTTTTTGCTCAAATCAAATCATTTCTTAGTGAAGGGGTCATAATTGGAGTCTGGCTTCGCTTAGTTAAAAAAAATTGGCTTTTCCAGTAGACTTTTTTAGGCCTTTCCATTTTCTAATTGCATACCTGAAGATTTTTTTTTTTTTTTTGTTAAACCAGCCAATAATAGCAGCATTCTATATAAATATGTCTAGATGGGTGTCCTGAGATACATTTCACTTTAAAGTGTATTTCCATCATAAATGTTATTTACTTGACTAATCCATATGTCCATCCATTAAATTTAATAAAAATATTTAACGAATGAACTTACCTTAGTGGTGTTATTGAATCCCCAAACTGAATCCACATCATCATTGTTGTCTAAGGTACCCCATCCTTGGTCGTCAAAGCTCCTAATTAAACAAGACAAACTCAGTTTTCCAAACAAAACAAATTGGAAAACGAGAGTTGAGAGCAAATAAGTTGGAAGGCACAAGTTGTAGTGAACATAGTACAACCCGTGCAGTATAGAAACTACAAAATAGAAGATTAAACCATAAAATGAATTCCATAGGTACGTTTTTGTCTATCGCCTTCTTTCATCATCGTTTAAGACAAATAACAATCTAAATCACATGAAGCAATGACATTTAAGATGTCTTTCATTACCGCCTTCTTTCACCATCTTCTTCATTTGATCTCCTCATCGGACATGCTCGAATTCCTTCGTTTGTTCCACAAAGAAGATGTCGGAGAGGTTATGTTGATTATCTTCGTTTGTTTACTTTAAGTAGACAGTCGACCTGAAGGGATTTGAAAATGGCATCCCATTGATTAGCACATATGAATGGCGAATTGAAGCATTAACAAGCCAGGAAGACAATTTAAGATGAAAATGGTTGCATATGATTATCAAACACGTGTAACACCCCAACCGATGGCGGAAACATCGAGGTGTCACGTATAAATGATTGTTCAGTAGCTCATGGTAATACATATGTTTAATTAATCCTTTATTTCATTGCAATATTGAATTACATTAAAGTCTTGAATGAAATCTAATACATCAATCAAACAAACGAACTTAAAACTTCATATAACTCCTCATGCTAACTTTAGACTTCAAGCATCAATATTTCCTGTTGAGTTTGGAAAAAATGGGGGGGTCAACTAGAAGTTGGTGAGAATACATAAGCCAAGTCAAGCAATTAAGTTTTAAAAGAATAAAATTTTAGCAATTCATATGTCTAATGTAAGTTTAAGTCTACATGAATAAACATGAAGTGTAGTATGCACAAAATCAAACCTCCGACAAAGTTTAGGTCCATCCCACATCCACGGTTCACCTTAATATAACGTTGGAACGATAACAATCACCCGCGCTCCCCATAAAAGATGGTCAACGAATCTAGGTGGGATTGTCAATCCAATAGATCTATCATTGTATACCGCCGGCTTGGCCACATCTAATGATTATGTAAGTTGAAGTTTAAGTCTAATAGTCTTTGTCTAAGTCATGAGGCATTAAAGTTTACAACTAGACATGTATGTAGAATTGCTTAAGTATAAAGTTTCAAGTATAAAGAATTGCATAAACAAGGTTACGTAAACTCACCTTAGCAAAGTGTTAAGTCTTGTGAAATAGAATAAGTGTAGTCCAACGTTGCCAAGTGTTACCCTATGTTTAAGGCAATAAATAGGTCTAAGTCTTTCTAGTCTACAAGTATTTCTAGGGTTACTAATTTGGGAATAAGTAATTGTTTAATTATTAATTAGGTAAATTGTTAATAAATAAAAGAAATTTAGAAAATAAATAAATAAAAGACTAATCGTAGATTTTTGATTAAAGATGGTCATATTATAAGGTTTTAAGTATGAAAATAATTTTTATAAAATTATTTTCTCAAAACTTGTATATTTAGTATATTTATTTCTATTTGTCAAAATATGATTTTAATATCTAAAAATATTAAAACTAAAGAAATTTCAAATTAAAATCTATACTTCTGTTCTAAATGAACCAAAATAATTTATATAAAATTTTGGTATAAAAATAGTGAAAAATGAATTTATTATAAATTTAATATGATTAAAATAGATTAAATTGATTAAAAATAGATAAATTAATATTTTACGAAAATAAAATTTGGTTTTATAAAGTTCATCAGTTTATAAATCTAGAATAATTTTTGTGTAATTTTATAAATCGGTTTGGATATTTTTATAGAATTTCAAAATTATAATTGAATAAACTTGTAATATTTATAATATATATTAAATAAATGATTTTGGAAAAACTAAAAATGGTTTAATAAAGTTCATTATTTGTATAACTTAAAATAAATTTTGTGGAATTTATAAGTTAGATTTGGTATTAAAAATTAATTTAAAAGGTAAAGTCACAAAATATAAAGGATAAATAGATAAAAAAAATAAAAAAAATGTATGAGGCTGTTGGGGATCAAACCCGGGCCTCAGGCCAGTTCTTGGTTTGAATCACAAGTCTAGACCAATTGGTCTAGACCCTGAGAACGAATTTAAATCTAATCGTTTTATATATATACACATATTGGTGTTGAAAATAGTTTCTTAAAAATTAAAAAAAAAACGGTGATGACAGGCTCGAACTCTTGACCTCGGCCGACCCATGCTTAAACAACACTCGGGTTTACCAACTGATCTGCTGATCAGTTGGTGTTTATTTTCGTTTGGTTTTAGATATAAACAAATACAATTATATGTCATCTTCCCCAAATAACAAGAATGAACCCTAGATTATCAATTTAAAATTATCGAACAATAACCCGATTATTCATGGGGTTATTGTTGATGTAGGGCCGATTAAGACAGAGAAACAAAGAATTGAGATTTACCAAACTCGATCAGGGTGGAACGTGGCCAAGAGTATTACGATCAAAAGCTCCAGAATTCGAACAATTGGTTGTTTTTGCGTGGAAATTGAAGTAGGGGGAGCTTTATCGGTACATAAAGATTGTTAGGGAGGTTTCAATTTATACTAAAACACAATGATTCGTAGATTAGGAAAGTTGACCTAGGGTTAACTAAGAACGCGTAATTACTCAATTTTTGGTAAGTTTTGATGAGGATTGGCGTGGGGAATACGCTGAAAAGGTCGATCCAATACATTCCTTACATAATCAGACATAAAAATGCGGGATCACAACTCAATTGAATGGTTTCTGTAACACCCCGCCTCTCTCACCACCAATATTGTCCGCTTTGCCCACCCAGAGCTCGCGGATTTGTTTTTGGGTGCCCCGGTGGAAACTTCCCAGGAGGTCACCCATCCTGAAACTGCTCCCACCTGAGCACGCTTAACTGTGGAGTTCTCCTCTCATCCACTAACATTAAGCCCCAAAACACGTTGGTGATTTAAGAGGCAAGACATTACTTATGAACCAATGATCTCTCCTGGCCACGGCCGATGTGAGATTTTCCTGGGGTGTCACATTCACCCCCTGTTAGAGTCTCATCGTCCCTGATGAGGTGTGCACCCACCATTCCGAACGGCACAGGAGTGGCTCTGATACCATCTGTAACATCCGGCCCCTCTCACCACCAATATTGTCCGCTTTGCGATAGTGCAATCAGAAAACAGATGACTGCTACTCTTGATCGACAGAAAAGCTACGCTGATAAGCGTAGGAAACCTTTAGAGCTCCGGAATGGGAACAAGGTACTATTAAAGGTGCCACCTTGAAAGGGTGTGACACGCTTTGGAAAACGGGGGAAGATGAACCCGTGAAACGTTGGACCATTCGAGATGGTTGATGGGATTGGTCTGGTAGCTTACAGGTTAAACCTGCTTAACAAACTTGGTAGGATACACGATGTATCCCACATATCGTACCGAATCTATAGAAATGCCTGTTGGATACAACACTGATGGTGCCACTGGAGGAGATCCAGGTGGACGATCGGCTACGGTTCATGGAAGAACCAGTGGAGATTCTTGAGCGGGGCGTCAAGAAACTCAAACAAAACACTATACCTATTATTAACGTACAACGGAATTCCCGTCTAGGACCGGAATACACGTGGGAACGCATGGATCAAATACGGCTTAAATACCCACACCTCTTTTCTAAACCTGAACCTGAACATAGATCGAACGCTAAACAAAAAGCAGCTCTTTCAAAGTGAATTTCGGGGCGAAATTCCTTTCAACTTGGGGATGATGTGACATCCGGGAACCAAGCACACATTTTTATAGTTGGCTTTATTGTTTACTTGCTGAATTTCGGGACGAAATTCTTTTCAACTTGGGGATGATGTGACACCCCGCATTTTCAGGTTAATACTTTTACTGAACTCTAGTTAACTTACATGATATACTTTAGTTAACTTACGTGTTGTTCAGGGTTAGATACTTAACTAGGGTTAGTTAAGTAGGCCTAACACATGTTAGAGGATATTAACATATGTGTTAAATAGGAAAAGCATTGTTTAACACACACACGAGTCCTGTATCCCAAACGTTGGTGAATTATGTGACATGTATAATTATAATATGTACAATTAAATCGTGATGGATGTGAAGTGCCTGCTTATATGAATTATGTGAATTATGTGAATTATCACTTGACTGAGGATTAATATGTAAACCATGCAAATTACGTGCACTTGATGGTTAATATCTCATGTAATAATAAAAACAATGGTTTTTATACAATTTAGAGGGATTAATATTATTGGGTCTGGTATTGGGCTAGTATAGGCTTAACGGGTCAAGATATTGTGCAAGAGGGGCCTAATACCTAACTACTTGGGGAACAAGCAAACTTATCTTATAATTATAGTTTAAAAAAAAATAAAAAATAAAACCCTAACCTACTTGTTCTTTGCGCCGTGAGATCCCCCTTCCCCATACCCTTTCAATTTTCAATCAATCAACTAATCTCACACTTAATCAAGCTAGTTCGGGCTTAATCTCAAGGCTCTAGGGAGTTTTAGCACTACAAGGTATGCGTTTATATGTTCTTTGATAGATTATGATAATTGAAAAACTTTAAAAACTCTAAAAACCACATACACACAATCGCATATATATATATATATATATATATATATATGTATGAGTTCTTGAATGTTTTTGATGATTTAATGATGATGATTGTTGTTAGTTGCCATGATTAGGGTTTTTGCATAATAATATATGTGTTTGATCATGAGAGGAGAACTCCACAGTTAAGCGTGCTCAGGTGGAAGAAATTCCAGGATGGGTGACCTCATGGGAAGTCTCCACCGGGGCAACCAAAAACAAATCCGTGAGCTCTAGATAGGGGCAAAGCGGACAATATTGGTGGTGAGAGGGGCCGGATATTACAGTTTCGATCTGGATGTTTGACTTTTATTATTTGACTGGTCTGTTTAAGGAAAGGTTATGTTTATTTGGTTCTAAAATAAAACACAAAAAGGTTATGTGGCTTAGTGGTTCGAGTCCCGGCTCCAACAATTATTTTTTTTAAGCATTTTCCATACATATAATATTATATATATATATATATATATATATATGATCCCACAAGATTAAAAATGTTACGAATAATTTTTAAATTATTCAAAACGTCGGGAATCTAACGATTATATTAAATAATTATTAGTTTAAGGTGTTTAAAATATATATTGTTTAAAACAAACACGCATTTTTTTATATTATTAATTAAAAATTTGGGGAAAATATACGATGTTACAACACGCATATAAACGAACACAAATTTTAAATCCAAACACAATTTGGTAAAGAACAGATTAACTACTTAATTTAAGTTAAACTACTAACCTTTTCATCAGTTATCATCCTTAAACGACAAGGAACTAAATCCAGATAAATCAAAACCAATTCAATTTGCCACCAAAATCCATATGTTTCTGGATGATGAAATTCATACAAAAAAAAATAATTCAACAGTAAGAACATAAGATTCTTAAACACAACAAATGAAAATAAAATTAGAAACTAATGTTTGCGACCAGATATTCAAGTTTTCAACTGAGAATTGAAACCCTAAATTGTGGAATCGGTAGATAGAAGAAGAGATTGTAAACAACCCCATTATTATAAGGGGAGAATCGTTTGAGGTACTTGATTGCATTCAAATCCATTCAATTTCAATTCAATGTGAAGGAGTGAAGGGATGGAACACAATAGGTCTACCATTTAGGTTTCACACATTTAGCGCAGACATTACTTAGTTGTACAATTGCCATCAAATAAGGTACAACATGGCATAATGGGAAGAAATGGGGTAAAAATTTGAGGATTACACTTGTGACCCTTTATATGCCATCTTAAAAAGATGGTAAAATTACCATTAAGGACATCTAGAATGTATTATATAGTAGTATATATAGATATAGATCCTATACTTATACTTACTATTTATTTATTTATTTATTTTTATTATATAGTGGGTGCTGGACGGGTAAAGTTATCATTTCATGTTTATGCATAAGGGTAAAATTGTAATTTCATTATAATGATAAGACAAATTTAATACAACTATTAATTTCTATTAATTAATGACAAAAAAAAACAAGAAATTAATGATTAATGATTAGTAGTTGAAGGTTAAAAAAGGCAAAACAAGAAACAAAAAAATTAGTTTGTATACTATTACACCATTCACATTTTTAAACCCCTATATTTTGTATGTCTTATCTACAATAAATTAACCGCAAACATATAGTGGCGCAATGGTTGGTAGGCTTGGTTTCTCCTTGTGAGAGCCAGGTTCGATCCCCATTGTATTCACTTTGGTGGGATATATTTGCCAAGTGATGGTTGGGCCTATCCTCTTTGGAGGGGTCAGGTTCAATTCTGATGCCCTCCGGGTTTTCTACTACCGTGCATATACTCCAGAGAGGCTTGCCTCTTGTGGAGGGTGCAACATTTGTCAAGTGGCAGGTGGCGGGAAATTTTCCGGGTGGAAGCCTTAGTGCCCCTTATGCGCAGCCTCAACTCGCTTGTGGGCCGGCCACTCTCGTGTCAGCTTGGGCCCGGTTAAGACAACATAGTCTGACCATTGGGGAGTGGCTAGGGGACTCCCCTTCTGGGGGGTTGTGATGATCTCTGCCACAACATAGAAAATTCGCCTTCCAAAAAAAAAACAAACTCACATGTTCGTTATATAATTTTTGGAATTAGCCTGTGGAGATTAACAAACAACTAGCAAGAATGCACTTTACCCATCATGCTTTCAGATAACATCGTAATATAGGGATGAGCAAATGGTACCGGTACCGAATCAATTTCGGTAACATTACCAGTACCCACATTTTTAGTTTTTCGGTACCAGTATTTACCAATTTTTACATTCAAATACCGGTACCCACTTTTGGGGAATTTCGATACCGGTACCGGTTCGGTACCAAACCGGTACCATGCTCATCCCTATCGTAATATTCTTTTTCAATCAATAATAAAGGATAAATTTGATCCAGTTATAGGTGAGTTTGAATCTCAATAATATAATAGTCAAAAGCAATAAGTGGAATATGGATGTTTAGCGCGACTGTTTTCGGGTTATTCAAGTTATTTAAATTAGAATTTGATTTATGTTTGAATTTGAATCGAGCTAAATAAACAAACTTATATATATACTTTTTATAAAAGAATTTCAAGTTATATATAATTCAATTTGAATTTTCAGGTTGAATCGGGTCGAAAATCATAAATTTGACTAAACGCAACATCCAAACATTGTACAGCACCGCCATAACGCGCGGGCTCCTGCTAGTCTTAAATTATATACAATCAAATCAAATACAAAGTTATATTTGTAGTAGAAGAGTAATAGTATATGTTTTTAGACTATCCGGAGTGGTGGGGGGGAAGAGGGGGATGAAGCGCCATGTGGCACTTGTGGGACCCTTGTGGGGGGGGGAAATAATTGTGGGGAGTGGAAGGGGGGAAGAGGGGGGAAGTGACATGTGACATTTCTTTTTTCTTTTCTTTTTTTTAACTTTCATATATTAAAAACATAATAATAATAATAATAATAATAATAATAAATATTTTTAATTAATAAATACCTAGAAAAATACAAAAATTAAAAACCTGGAAAAATAAAAAAATTAAAAACCTAGAAAATTAAATAACATAAAAAAAACGAAAAAAATTAGAAACTAACAAATCAGTTAATATTATATTTTTCTATAATCTCACGCTTCATTTGAAGCGTCATCTCTAACTCCAGCCCTTGAAGATGATCGGTGTTCATGGCGAGAAATTTCATATCCTCGCGTTTTTCGCGCTGCTCTTTGATACTCAACTTTCGCTCTTTCATAGTCAACTTTTTTTCAAACGCTTCGCGAATGTTTTTTTTTCTCCTCGAGCATTTTTTCTTGAATCGTATTGAACTGAATCATGGTGGAATTAAATCTTGCAAGTCAGCGCTGTAGGCGCCAGTTGATCCAGAACCCGAACCCGAAGCAGTAGATTTTTGCGACCTCTTTTTTGACTTATCTCGACCGGGTGGGCGACTCAATTCCTCTTGAAACTCGTCTTCATCCAAATTAACGGCTTCTACGTTTTCAGGATCAATTTGACGGTTTCTTGACGAACTTGTTTTCGACCTTTTTGCGGAGTTGCTTGCAGTGGGGACGTACGCCCATTTTGAATGGTTCTTGGCGACTTCCCAACAATGAAGAAACTTGAATTCGAGACCGGTTTCGTTACGATACGCTAATAGCGACCGACTGAGGCTGTCGGTGTCCGTTTCACCGCTTTTTGGATTGTTTCTTGCGTAATAATAATGCGGTTGAAACGCGTTCATTGCCATGTTTATCTCTGTCCACTTGGACGAGAGACTATCATTTGCTCGATAGATCTCTCTTCCCATCAACCCATGGAACGCAGTGTTTATGTCGATCCAAAAGTCGTTTTTGTGGCGACTAGTTCCTACAAAAAAATAAATATTAGGAATTAGAATAAAAAAAAAAAAGGTTAAAAAAATTTATTAGAAATCATGTTAAAAAAATTATTAGAAATACCTTGCTGTTTTTCCGACTCGCTTATCCACGATTTCGTTAAAGCAAGCTCTTCTTCGGGTGTCCACTTAAGTGGTTGGCGGTTAGCGGCGGCTAATGCTTTCTCCTCCGCCGTCTTCCTCCTGTGACTTCTTCTTGCAGGGGGTTTTTATCCGAAGATGATCCCGCAACATTTTGGGGTTGTGTTTCGGGTACGGTTTGCGTTAAAGGAAGTTGTGAAGGAAGTTGTGAAGGAACGAGAGAATCATTGAATGGGAAATTAGGATAAATTTGCCCACTAATGTAACCCGCATAACCCGCGTAGTCGTGACAAGGTGAAGGAATGGCTGGACGGTTTGGGATCGGGCGAACCGGTGGTGTATTTGGGTTTGGGACGTACGCGTATGGGTTGTTCGGGTCAAAGCCTCGGTTGTATGGGTTCATTTTTGGTTGAAGAAGTGTATAAAATTTGGTTGAAGAAGTGTATAAAATTTGGTTGAAGAATGATGAGTAGTATGAAGTGTATAAAAAATGGTTGAAGAAGTGTATAAATTTTGTGAATAAATAAGTTAAAGTGGGTGTTTTGTAGTGAAATGGGGGTAATTTATATAAAAAAATTTTTTTGACCGTTTAAGGCTAAACGGATAGTTTTTTAATTTTTTTTTTTGACCGTTAACATATCCCACCAACCAATGAGGTCCCGCCATGTGTCCCACATCAATGTCCCACGCCGGTGACTTCCCCCGCCCCCCTCCACGCCATACTGGCGGCGGTGTTCCCCCCTTTCCGCCCCTCTCCCGCCCCCACTCCAGATAGCCTTAGCAGATGATAAATGAAACGAAAAGATAAATGATCCATTCGTACCCTTTTCGTCACATCTTTTTATGTCCTATATTGTTACATAATAATTTTTTTTAACGACCAACAAATTGAAATCACTCACGGAATATTGGAGTATCATCGTGTCACCAATGTTGCCACGCGATCATATTCCACCATCAAGTCACCAATTCAGGAGAAAACTCATAATAATTATGAGAAAACCCCATTTGTGAGACTCGAACCCAGGACTTTATGGTCCCTAAGTCTTATCTCACCACCAAGATGCCGCTGGGCTATACTGCTTTTGGGTGTTACATAATAATTATGAGATGATAAACTACATAGATGGAGTGGGAGTGGGGACTAATTACAAATACAGAGTACGAGTAACGTTAATCCTTTGCCTCACTCCTATAATTGGGAAGACAGTTGTAAATAAATGATTGTGTTTGTTTTTTTTAACGGCCAACGAATCAATTTTCGAGCACTCTCGGGTACCCTTTTGGCGAATCAGGTACTCGAGAGTACCCGGGCCACCAATTCCGGGAAAACCCGACCACTCACCCGCCTGAAGGCACGACAGTGAAATAATCGGTAAAACCGGTCGGGATCAGGACTCGAACCCAAGCCAATGGCTGGGTCATCCCTCATTTCCGCTCCACCGATGTCCTCCAAATGTAGTTAGTGAGAATTGAACCTAAGCCTCTCATAGAAAACTTTAAACCCTCAACCAACTGGGCTACAAGTGTTGGACAAATGATTGTGTTGTTACTATGTAAAATAATTGATTGTATTGTTTCATCATTGAATTCCAATTGATTTGATGTTAGATATAAAATAAAAATAAGAACATCAAGTAAGAAATTTCAATTACTAGTAATAATAATTTTGTAACATCCAATCAATCAAAGTTGTTTGTTTTGTCCAGAACGAGCTCATGTGTTTGTTTATGGTTTGCGTGAGTGGAAATTTCCAGAAAGGACACCTAAATTTCGATCACCTAAGCACGTTTAACAATGGAGTTCTCATCTTATCCACAACCAATACATCAAAATTGTGTCAATGATGTTTCAGGCGAATCATTTCCTATAACCCAGTCTCTCTCATGTGGACAAAACATAGCCAAATGATGTGAGATTCACATAAGGTGTCACAATCAACCTCTTGGGACTCGTCGTCCTATATGAGGATTGCCCTACTGTAACATTGCGAATTTTTCCCCAATATTTGAATTAGTAAAATCACCACTTTACCTATATCATACTTCTTTAATAACCTTGTCTAATTTTTATTATTTATTACCAAACATTTTTTCTAATAATAATAATATAATAAGGGATCGGTTCAAATAAAAAGTTTAAAAAACGTGCGAAGCGTGCGAAGGCTTCTACGCGCGTTTTCTTGAAGGGTACTATCGTCATTTTACTCGATATTTAAAACCCATATCTTTTATAAAAGGATCAGATATTCAAATTCGTATTTACTCTATTTTAGATTTTGAAATCAGTATAAATATTGATCATAATTCAGTTCATTCAATCATAAATCAGTTCATTCAATCATAAATCAGTTCATTCTCTTTCGATTATATCTCCAAACGATTTTCCTTTATTCATTCATCAAAGATGTCTGTGAATAATGATTGTGCAGGTATAATTTGAGCTATCTATTACGTAATGTTTTGTTCGATTGATTTCTTTTTAATGATTTCGTTTTCTGTTTAGTAGAATTTGAATTAAATTCAGCTTTTTTTATTGATTGTTCGTTGTTTTTTTATTTATGGAAGCATTACGTTATTTGTTCTTTGTTTTGTTATTAAATTCATCTTTTTTTTGTTTGATTTCTTGGATTAATGATAGTATTTACGTTATTTTTTTGTGTTTTTGTTTGTTTCATATCACAATGTCACAATTTTACGTGTTTTTTTTGTTTGTTTATTATATTCATGTTACGTAATTTTCATTATGTTATTTCATTACGTTATTATATTTATGCTTATTAGGCCATTATGTTATTGTGTTAATAGTTATTACGTGATTTTCAGGTTTTATTTTCAATGATAGAGGTGAAAGTAGTTTTACTCAGGCTGTTTCAACAGTTTATAAACCACAAGTTGCCTCTTCTATGACACCATGTGTTGATATGGTATTTCCATCGATTGATCATGCGTATGAGTTTTATGTGACATATGCAAAAAATGTTGGATTTAGTGTTCGCAAAGGAGGTCAATATGTCCATGGTGAGATTCTTAAGTTGAAGCATTTGGTTTGTTCAAAGGAAGGATTCAAATTTTGTAAAGCGTTTGATAGTCTTCAAAATGGTAAAAGTAGGAATAAACCATCGCAGAGAACAGGTTGTAATGCTCATATAGTTTTTTCGTCAGAGAATGGACAAAATTTTAAAGTTTCAAAGTTTGTTGAAGAGCATAACCATTACTTGGTTTCTCCAGAAGATATGCAATTTCTTCCATCATCACGTAATTTGACATATCAACAAATGCAAGTGTTATGCAATATGTCCAAAGTAAACATGGGTCCTGTTAAGGCTTTTAATCTAATGAGGACGATTTATGGTGGTTTTGAACAAGTTGGTGCTACTGCTGCAGATTTCAAAAATTTTAAAAGGGATTTGAACTTATATATTGGTGAGTATGATGCGGATATGGTAGTTAATATGCTGCAGAAGAAGCAAGACTTTCTTCCTGATTTTTATTTTGAGTATAGTCATGACACTAAACGACAATTAACTGGATTATTTTGGGCTGATGAGCATGCAAAAAGAAGTTATAAAGTTTTTGGTGATGTTGTTTCATTCGATGCTACTTTCAATTCTAACAAGTAAGTTCATTACGTAATTATTTTATTCATTTTACGTAATTATTTTAGTTTAATTAATTTTTTTCTCTTTTAGATACAAGATGGTATTTGTTCCATTTACCGGTATCGATAATCACTGCAACAATATAACTCTAGGTGCTGGATTGCTGACTTCAGAGACAATTGAATCCTACTCATGGTTGTTAACTTGTTTCAAGAAGTGTTTTGGTAAAGAACCGCTTGTTGTAGTTACCGATCAAGATCCTGCTATTAAACAAGCAGTTGCATCAGTTTTACCAAATAGTAGGCATAGATTGTGCATGTGGCACATCATGAAAAAGGTTGCTGATAAGGTATGCCATTTTTGCTATGATTTTTGATTTTTTGTATGTTACGTAATTTTCAAGGCTTTTATTTGTATACCATATTTTTATTACGTGATTATTTTTATGATATGATTTTTGATTTGTGTATGTTACATGATTTTCAAGGCTTTTTATTTGTATAACATATATTTATTACGTGATTATTCAAATTCAAAAATTCATAACAATATGTGTTTTTGTTATTTTATAGGTTGGTACTGCATTATGCAACAATGATGATTTTAAACAGCGTATTTGCGACATTATTTGGACAGATTCTATTTCACCAGAAGACTTTGAAAAGGGATGGGAGCAACTTGTTTTTTATTTTAATCTCTTTTACCATGACTGGTTGTGTGACATTTATTCAAATAGAGCAATGTGGATTCCTGCTTTTTATCGCGATGAGCCAATGTCAGGTCTTATGCGTACTAGTTCAAGATCTGAATGTGAAAATCATTTCTTTGGTCAAGTTTCCAATGCACAATTAACGCTTCTTGAGTTTATTAGTCATTTTGATTCTGCCATGGAATCCCAAAGGTATACTCATAGGAAAAATGATCATGAGACGAGGTATAAAACACCGGATTTTTGGACTGATTATCCTATTGAGGTGCAAGCTGCGAAATTATATACAAGAAGTATTTTCTTTGATGTCCAAGAAGAAATTTACGGAGCTGTGCATAAATGCATAAATGTCTTTCTTTCACATGAAGGAGATATAGGGACGTTTCTAATAAAAGATCGTTCTGCGTATGGTGCCGGTTTGATAGAGGTATGTATAGTTTATTTTTTATGTTACGTAATTTTTTACATATCATTGTAACAGACATTACGTAATTATCTGTTTCATTAGTCTCTCACTTTCATATACCTCATTACGTATTTTATTTTTTATGGAGATCTTTTTTGTATTGCAGGTTAAATTTAACCTTGAAGATTTGACAATTTTATGTTCTTGCAAGCGTTTTGAGCGATATGGTTTATTGTGTCGACATGCTTTTTTAGTTTTAAGGTTGTGTGATATAAATGAAATTCCCAGCAGATACATTCTTGATCGCTGGAGGAGTGATGTTATTTGCAATAGTCCCTCTCGGTCGAGCTTGTCGTTGGTGATGCATACTGATGAAAATGGGGACCATCAAAGTGTTAATGATGTTGTTCGTGATATAATGCATTTGAGTGAGTATGTGGTTAATAAGTTGAGTACTGATTTTGAAAAGTTGAAGCTGTTTAGAGACGAGCTAAAAGCGATGAAAGAGAAGACAGATGATGCTGATATTCACAGGATATCAGCTAAGAAGAAAGAAATTATTCAAGCTATTATTGGGGCTCCACATCAAACTGAGGTTGTTGTTCGTTTTCCTCATGGTATTAGGAATAAGGGTTGTGGGTCACGCAAAAGGTTTAAATCAAAACGTGAACAAGCGATTAGTCGTGCAGGGAAGAGATCAAGAAATTGCAAAGTATGTGGGGGTAGTGGTCATGATAAGCGCACCTGTGAAGTTCTTAAAGGGACTGCAACAGCTAACAACAAAGGGAAAGAACTCGTCAATGAAGCAGATGCGGATAATAGTCTAGATTCGGAATATGAAGTTGGCGATGATTGATTATGTTTTTTTGTTAAATTGACATTGAAACATTTTCTTTACATTGTTACGTGATTTTTTTGTACACAGATGGTTTTTTTGCATTTCATTACGTAATTAGTTGACATGTTACGTAATTGTATCATAGCATAATCATTCACATATAACCATTACTTTACATTTTTTTGACATGTTACGTAATTTTATGTTAGGTAACCATTATCAGTTTCATACATGATTAACATATAACCATTATCATACATGTTTTTTGTATGTTACGTAATTGTATTTGTATGTTAGGTAACCATTATCAGTTTCATACATAATCATTCATACATTATCATTCAATATAATCAGGCCATACACAATCAACATAATCAGAAACATACATAATCATTCATATAATGTAGTATCTGACAAGCAAAATGTTAAATTGTATCAGGACATTTGCCATACAAAAACCAAATGTTAAATTGTATCATGACATTCCGACACGTGGCACTAAAACTAGTAAAACATGATCATTTTGTCTTTTCACAAGAGTTTGGAATAAGTTCTGCTTGTACTTCGCCTTCTCACTGTATTCCTTTTGATGAAACTCCCTAGCCAGACTATCAATTAAATTTTTATTTTTGTTGGCATCGGAGAGTAGGATTTTTGCTAAATATTTGTAGCGAAGGTCATCAATCTGCATTTGTTGAGCTGCTCCTTCTTTTTGAAAATCAGTTACCCATTTTCTTCTAAATGTGCTCATTAAAGTCTCCATATGCCTCATTGTGAACACCCCACAATCGATTTTGTTTTGTGAAGTTCTCCATTCCATTTGAACTCTCACTGGTTTTTTGCTTACCATTTTAGGAGTCATGGGGTGTTCATTAACAATCATATAGTTGCACAAAGCTTCTTTCTGCATACATTACGTAATTTACCATAAGCATTACGTAATTAACTAACATCAAAATAATATTAAGTAAAAATATTTTTTTACCAATGGCACTATGATGTTGTCATATTTGCTATTAGCTCCAAGCTTGCTGTTGTTTAGTATTTCTATCTTCGGGTTCTTCATGTTGAAACATATTACATATATGTGGTCCGAAGATACGATGGGCATGAACAACAAATCCACCTCATTGATTGATTTTATTTCATTTTTGCTAAGTGCAAGATTTAAGTTCGCTGTCATGGTGTCCATTCGCTTTAAATCATCATATTGAGGCTTGAAGCAGTCACTTGGCTGTAAATTTAGCATACATTACAGAATTTAGTATAAGCATTACGTTATTATAATTTATGTATTACATGAAAAAGATAAGGAGCATACTAGAATATTTGTTTGAACAAACAACCTTAATGGTGAACCTGGAGCTCTTTTCTTCTCGTCGTGGTTCAGCACATACGACCATGCATCCAAAACATTAGATGATAATGTTATTCGAGGGTATAAGCATTCAAATACCACTTTGAAGAATGGAGTCCCATCTGCTGGCTCGAATACAACATCACTGTGGAAGATAATTTTTAATACACATTATGTAATTTTTTGTAATAAACTATGTTATGAAAATATTCATTACGTAATTTGTCTAATAACAAATTAAAGTAATATAAGGTTTTTCTTACTGTGTTGCTTCTGTTGCTGCAAATATAAACTGCGCAATTATGTTTTCATCATCAGTTATTTTGTTATTCATTACCACCTGGCGTTGAATGTAAGGAGACTTCAGAGGTCCAGCCAACATCCTTCCTCTTTTTGCACGTTCAACTTGTTTATTGGCTATGGTTGACTCCAGTGATTGACTAACTATTAGTCTCCTTACTGTTTTTGGTGTTTCGACATCAGCTTCAGAGTTATGTAGGAATGGTAGATCTGGAATTACATCTGTAGGTGCATCATCTTGGGAGAGATTCAGATCGAACTTGGTCCTTCATAGCTTTCATAGCTTTCATTCTGTATTTCTTCTACTTTGTCTCCCTCCGATGTCTCGATCTCTTTTCCTTTCCTAGATCTTTCTTCAAACTCATTCAATTCTTTCAAGAATTGCGAACTGACATGTTCGGATGATGTTTGTGTGGTTGAAGTTTGCAAAGCTGCATTCTTTTCTTCTTTGTCGGCTACTTTTATCATCTCAGCAGTCATATATGCGCTGTCACTCTCTAGGGCCTCATTTCCTGATTTTAGTTAACAATTTATATACATTCATATAAGTTTCATTTAGTATAAACATTTTTAATATACATTACGTAATTTTTTTTACCTTTATCGGCCAGTGGTTCATTTGTTGTTGCATCTTTCAAAGCATCCATTATATCTTTACCTTCTTTTAAAGCTTCTTCTTTATTTGTTTCTTCAAGTTGTTTAGTTGCGGCAATCATTGCATTTAGCATTCCGGTGCTAACACTTTGTGAAGTTGTTGCCGTTTCATTCAAATCTTCTTTTTCACCTGTAATTACGTATTATGATCATTAATAAGTTTTGACAAATAATCTGTTACGTGATTTTTTTACCTTTATTGACAGGTGGTTCATTTGTTGTTGCATCTTTCAAAGCATCCATTATGTCTTTACCTTCTTTCACAGCTTCTTCCTTATTTGTTTTTTCAAGTTGTTCAGTTGCGGCGATCATTACATTTAGCATTCCGGTGCTAACACTCTGTGAAGTTGTTGCCTTTTCATTCAAATCTTCCCTTTCACCTGTAATTACGTATTCTGATCATTAATAAGTTTTGACAAATAATGTGTTACGTGATTTTTTTACCTTCTAGTGTTTCAGCTGCAATCACTATTGCATCTAGCATCCCTGTGCTAACACTGTTCTGGTTTTCCTTTTCACCTGCAACTACTAATATACTTTTTTGATATCCATTACGTAATTTTTAACTAACTTCTTTATCATTTAAATATACATTACGTAATTTTTACCTTCTATGTTTTCCTCATTACTTGATTTGTAACTTGATACCCATGACTTCCATTTTCTTTGCTTCTCACGTATAAGGTTGCTGTCTAAAAAGTTTGAAGTGGCTTCTTCGAAAATTTCATCTATTTCAGCAACATATGTTTGAAACTTCTCCATTTTGTTTTCTATCTTTGAAAGACATTCCTGCAAACAATACGTGAATAAATTACATGATTTTTGTTGATGTTTAACATAATAAATTACAGTTACTTACATTCTCATCAACTGGGTAAGGACTTTTGTCTTTCTTCTTTCCCATTGTCTTTTTCCTTGTCGATCCTTTTATGCTCTCATCTGTTGATTTTTGAGTTGCAACTTTTTGTATTTTTGGTGTTGTTGTTGCCTTATTTATGGTAATCTTTTGATTATTGTTTTCATCATTTGCATCGCCAGCCTGCAAACATTACGTGATTTTTTAAAATCCTATATACATATGCATGTTATGTAATTTTATACAGTTATTGCACTTACATTAGGAACTTGTGGAGTGTTGTAATTTTCCAAGAAATCATCAATGTCAGAGAGTGATTTTGTTGTTTCAAACACGTTGTTGAATTCTTGTAAATCTTGATTTTGATTGAGATCCATGAGGATCTGTTGTTCAAGAAAGATTTGTTGTTCATCATGCTGAATGTATGCATCTTCATTCTTACCATCTTCTTCCATTTTTTCTGCATCATCTTCTTCACCATCATAATCATCTCCACCAACACCACCAGCATCTTCATTTCCACCATTATCTTCTTCATCCTCATCATTATGTCCTTCTTCATCTCTAGGACTTTCTACTTCATCATTTCCTTCTTCATCCTCATTATCTTCTTCATCAGTTGAAAATGGCCCATTGTCATACAAATGTTTATCAATTCTGGGTGCTAATGTACTTAATTGCTGGTGTTTGTGCTATTTCAGGAGCATGTGATAACCTCTTTTTATGTACATAGAGCAGCTGTCATGTGAATAAAGTTAACATTTGATCATTACGTAATTAGCAAGAACACATTACGTAATTTGTATTTTATACATTACATAATTATGAATAAAAAACATACCGCAAGAAAAGGCAAATGTCCATTATACATTTCAGTTCCATTCCAACTTGCCTTCGTTCTTTTGAGACAGAAAATTAAGTACTCACACCAATTCAATTTTTTGATTGATTTTTCATCTGTCACTCCTTTCAAGAACATTTGATTCACTGTTGAACTCTTTGTTACTTGCCCAAATATAGAGTTGTAAAGTACAAGGAAGTTCAACTTGAAAATCCAGTCTCCGCTTTTGCTTTGAACTATTTTATTCTTCACATCTGAGATTAAAATCTTGTTATGTTCAAACTGGGACTTCCATACAGTAAGCGTGTTAGATGAACCCTTCCTTGGTTTGTTCTTTTCATTTACTGTCTGGTTACCCATTGGGACACCAAGGATTTGTTGAACTTTGTTGCTTGTAACTTGAATGATGTGGTTTCCTACATTCAACTCATTTCGTCTATCATCATAATTCACCAATAACCACCTTGCTAATTTTGTTGGCACTGTTTTAATGTTCATCGATAAAAAAGCTTCAAATCCCATCTGTTTGATTGTTTTTTTTTGCGCACTTGATAAGTTTGCCATCGCCTCATTCAAGTTATCAACAGACGCCCTTACATTTAATTTTATATTTGAGTACAGAACAAATTGGTTTCTTGGTGGTGAATTTTGAGGCACTTCTGGTGCATCAACAAAATCGTCATCAACAACTGCTGTGACATTTGCAGGCTGTTGTTGTAGAAGTAATTCATTTTCATCGTTCACTGCGTTATTATCAAATGTTATAATTACGTAGCAATGACAGAATGACCACATTTTCATTACCAAAATAACGTAATATAGAAATAATCATCATAAACTAGTGTTTTCATTTACCAAAATTGCTTAACAATGACAGAATCACTACATTTTCATTACCAAAATAACGTAACATAGACATAATCATCATATACTATGGCCAGAATCATTACAAATTTCATTACCAAAATAACGTAATATAGACATAATCATAAACTAATGTTTTCATTTACCAAAATTGCTTAGCAATGACAGAATCACTACATTTTCATTACCAAAATAACGTAACATAGACATAATCATCATATACTATGGCCAGAATCATTACAAATTTCATTACCAAAATAACGTAACAAAGACATAATCATTTCTAGTTCTATTAATAAAATTACGTAACACAGACATACTATTTTCCATTACTAAAATCATGTAACATTGACATAATCACTACATTTCCATTACCAAAATAACGCAATATAGACATAATTATGATGCACCATAGACAGAATCATTACAAATTTCATTACCAAATTAACGTAACACAGAATCTTTACTATTTCATTTTACTAAAATCACGTAATATTGACAGAATAACTACATTTTCATTACCAAAATAACGTAACATAGACATAATTATCATATACCATAGACAGAATCATTTCTAAAATCATGTAACATTGACAGAATCACTACATTTCCATTACCAAAATAACGTAACATATACAAAATCATTTCGAGTTCTATTACTAAAATAACGTAACACATAACAAAAAAAATTCTCTGTACCATTTTTCTTTGAAGGCCTTTCATGGTTTGCTTTACTTCTAATCTCGGATTTGTCACTTTGATTTTTGGTTCTTGCAATTTTGCTTGGCCCTGACAATTAGAAATACGTATTTTAGTACAATTTCACAGCATAATAACAATATTAATTCACGTAATACTTATTTACCTTCATCATTGTCGTTTTTTTTGAGTATCAGTCTCTGTTCCTCTTTTTCTTCCTGTAACATGCATAATGTAAATTTTTAGATAATTTTCAATGTAAAATTTGTTAGAGAATAACGTAATATACTTACTTTCATATACTTTTGAGTATTTCACTGTTAATCTGCGTAGAAATGGAGTTGATTGATGATTTTGACATAGGGTTTTTTGAGTTCTGATTTCGTTTTTTGGGGAAGTTTTGTGTTTAAATGAGACTGAACGGTCTCTTTGTTATGATTGTATAATTTGATTATAGAAATTTTGACGATAATTGTAACACCCCAACCGATGGCGGAAACATCGAGGTGTCACGTAAGAATGAGTATACAGTAGCACATGGTAACCAAATTTTAATTGAAAATAAATTTAAAATGCAAATATCCAAAAATAGAAATACATAATGAGTTTTAATGTGGAAATCTAATACATCACAAAGATCAAGCAAGCATAGACTTCAAATTGTCTTCATGAAAATACTCTAGTCTTCATGCATCATTATTTCCTGTTGAGTTGTAAAAATGGGGGGGTCAACTAGAAGTTGGTGAGAATACATAAGCCATGTCAAGCATTTAAGTTTAAGAATAAAAGTTTAGCAATTCATATGTCTATCGTAAGTTTAAGTCTACATGAATAAACATGATATGTTGAATCGACATAATCAAACCTCCGACTAGTTTAGGTCCATCCCGTCATCCACGGTTCACCTTAATAATATGTTGGAACGATAACAATCACCCACGCTACCTATGTAGGAGGTACACGTATCCGGGTGGGATTGTCAATCCAATAGATCTATTATTGAGTATCGCCGGCTTGGCCATAGCTAATGATTATGTAATGTTGAAACTCGTTGAAACTGTTGTTGTTGTCTAATTCATGAGGCATTAAAGTTTACAACTAGACATGCATGTAGAATTGCTTAAGTATAATGTTGCAAGTATAAAGTATTGCATAAACATGGTTACGTAAACTCACCTTAGCAAAGTATTAAGTCTCGAGTAAAAGTGTAAGTGTAGCCCCAAGGTTGCCAAGTATTACCCTATGTATAAGGTAACAAATAAGTCTAAGTCTATCTAGTCTACAAGTATTTTCTAGGGTTTCGAATTGGGGATAAGTATTCGTTGGATTAATAAATAAAATGTTTAATAAGAGAAATTTGATAAATAAATAAACAAAAGTCTTTTTGTAAATTTTAAATTAAAGATGGTCACAATATAAAGTTTTAAGTAAGAAAATAAAATTATTTTCTTAAAAATAGAATATTAAATCTATTTATTTCAAATTGTCAAAATATAACTTTAATATCTAAAAATATTAAAATTAAAGAATTTTTATAGTAAAAAAAAATTGTATTTCTGTTCTAAATGGATAGAAATAATTTATGTAAAATTTTGGTGCAAAAATATTGAAAAATGAATTTATTATGATTTATTTATGATTAAAACTAACAAAAATTGATTAAAAATATTAAATAAATGATTTTTCAGAAATAAAAATCATTTCAGAAATGTTTAAGGTTATATAAACTCAGAATAATTTTTATGGAAATTTATATAATCGTTTTGATATTTTTATAGAATTTTATAATTATAATAGAATAAACTTGAAATATTTATTATATATATTAAATAAATAATTTTTGGAAAACTAAAAATTGTATGTTAAACTTTTCTACTAGAATAACATAAAATAATTTTTGTAGAATTTATAAAGCAATTTTAGTCTTTTAAAACCAATTTTAAAAATATTAGTGAATATATATAAATCTAAAAGGTTAAAAAAAAAAGGTTTTGCTCATGCTAGGAATTGAACCCGGGCCTCTGGCCGGTTCGGGTTTTATAATCACAAGCCTGACCAACTGGTCAAGACCCTGAGAACATTAAGATTTGATTTCAGTAATATGTATATGTTTCATAGGATTGGTTTAAATTTAATAAAAAAAATGAGTGTGCCTGGGATCGAACCCAGACACGAACCGGGTTAACGTTTTAAACAAAGATACGCTCCACCGTCTGATCTAGAGATCAGTTAGTGTTTTCTTTTGATAAAAAAAAAATATGAAATGACTAGACATAGTCATCTTCCCCAATTTAAGGTGTATGAACCCTAGATATCAATCCTCAAAATCGAACAACAATTCGAAACAAATTTATCCTAAACGCATAGGGCTTATCATCTACATAAAATAAGGATAACAAAACTTGTATATAATTAAAGCTTACAGTGTGCAATTTCCACAAGAAATAAGTCAACCGCAAAGTCAAAGATTTGATAATACTCATGATTAAGGGAGCGAGAGAGCATTTTGATAGTGGGGTAGTGCTTTTCGGCATTCTTTTGGTTTCTAGGAGAGTTTAATTTATACTATGATCACATACTTGGAAGGTTTAGATGATTGGTTCGTGTATAGTCAAAAATTCGTTTGACATGGCTTGATTATGGGTTGTAAACGTGAATTAAGGCATTGATTGTACTCGTTTCATGATTGCCGGTCATCACTTGTAATAATAATTTTGATTATTGTTTCCAATTTTGACCTAAATTGCAAATTCAATTGGTCAACAAAAAATAAAAATAAAAGAGGTAACAGGGCAGGCTTCATGAACAGCAGCGAAACAAAATAAATAAAAGAAAAAAAGGAAATGGGGCCTGTTATGGGCTTGTGGCTGGGCCAAGACTCCGAAAAAAGAAAAATGGATGGCAAAAAGGTTTAAGTTTGGTATTGGTTTTATCAAAGTGTTTTGATTTGATTTTTTTTTTTAAAATTCGGTAGTACGTTTCATAAAATAAAATCTGAATTGACCCCTTTTTTATAATTATTATATATATATATATATATATATAAATTGTGACTTAAAGTAAATACGGACATAGGCATATTTGTATAAAACTAATGATA
Organism: Ambrosia x helenae; assembly: GCA_030844895.1. Lineage (NCBI taxonomy): Eukaryota > Viridiplantae > Streptophyta > Magnoliopsida > Asterales > Asteraceae > Ambrosia > Ambrosia x helenae. The sequence goes on along the minus strand of JAUTDX010007028.1, from coordinate 48,983 downwards.
ATAGGGGTAAAGATGCCAAAAAAAAATAAGGGCTTTTATTTATTAAGATTTGGGGTAAAAATGCGAAATGTTACAATAATACCCTTATTAACTGTCTAATCTCTCATTTATTTACAAAATTGACACCGTGTAACTTTTTATTTAATGACGTAAGAATGTTGCTTGATCGACGGCTAGGATTCTTTCGCACGCTTCGCACGATTCCCTATTTTTGTAGAATAACCGCCCCCATAATAATAATAATAATAATAATAATAATAATAATAACAATGTTAGCAATTTATCTTATTAGAAAAATTATAAACATTGTTTTATAACCTTACAAACAAATAAACAAACCAAACCAATCCAAACCCACCTTAAATTCTTTATTTTACGGAGCCCACTAACCCTTAGCCCAAACCACTTAACTTAACCCACACCAAACCCTACCTATTTAATCCCTCTTTCTCCTTCTTCATCCTCATTCTTACACCAATAACCCTAGCCACCATCCCTTAAAACCTTCAACTCCTCCCTCATTCACTTATAAAAAAAAAAACTAACATAACCTGCTGTTATGATCATCCAAAAACGTCCAGCAAGGAATCTTGATAGTGTGAATCGAATTAAACAAGCGACAACATCAACTGTCTCAAAACCCGTGTTCGGTATAATCCTATTCTTATTTCTGCTTTGCATCAGATTCTTTTAATCCAAATTAACTCTTTAAAAACTAATGATCTAATGTTATGAACATGTTAATAAGTGTGTTTGTTAATATAAATCGGATTAAGATTGAAACATGCAAGATTTAACATAAAAACTTGTTAAAGCATGCAAACCATGCACATCAGAAAATTACTGCAGAAAAGTACGAAATTGTTTTGAGTATAACTTGATGATACGAACATCAATTGGGCTCATTCTTGAACCACAATAATCATTATGATGTGTAGTTTCTGTACAAAAATTTTCATAATTTTTCATGAATTCTAAGATTGTTTTTATGATTTTTTATCAATAGAGGTCAAACTGTGTTTTATAGCAGAAAATAGGGTGTAATGCGAGATCCATGACTCATCTAATTTTACACAAAAAGCTTTCAAAATTTATAGAAGAAATATTTTTGAACCCTTAAAATTTTCCCAATGGACTTGTATCATTTGGATAAACCTAGATTTTCTTATGATTTTTCTTGTAAACTGTCATCAGAAAACGACCTCCTGCCTTTGCGGTAATACAAGATTTTGTTTCCAACTTTCTGTGTACAGTTAAGGCTATATAAAATTCTAGTAAGTTTATTGGTCATAATAGGACGTCTCATATTTTTTTTAGAATTTATTTCAAAGGATTACTATTTTAAATAAAATTCACAAACTGGTCTAAAAATCGGATCCGAACTGAAGTTGCTAAATGTTTTGTTAACATTATAACTTGCTTCATATCAACCTTATAAGATGTTTAAATGTTCAAAAAACTATAATAAACATCATAAGATACTACAAATAACTTAAACCATTAATTATGTTAATAGTTTAACCATCACAACAATGATTATCAGTCAATGATCTTAGTCCTTATACGTATGTAGCTTTCGCGTAGGAGGAATTTTGTTGAGCTTACTAAACACATTTGGAGCTAATCTTCGCAACCAGTGAGTTTACACAGCCCCCTTTTTCTGTTTTACACTTTGGGGTGAAACATGTTTAAACATTTTATACACTATCATTTACTCATTCTATCATTTGACTGTAACAAAAAGACACAGTACAATCATTAACAATGATCAAGCCGCCTGTTTAGATTATAGCGCTATAGGTCTGACAAACCCATCCCCCCGCATAAATTCAGGGATGATCGAAAGCAGTTACACTTTTACTAACTTGCGAGTTAGGTCTCAATCGACACAAGGTTTGATTGTACAAAAGACGCATTGTTACATGTCGGACTCATATCCTTACATTACTCATTAATATACTTCAACTATGATTGTTATACAACATATTGTCTTCAATTATATGAAAAACCTATGTATTCTCACCAACTATTTATAGTTGACTCCCATCTTTCCAACTCAACATGTTTCAGGTTTTACTTGCTATTAGAAGTTGTACAAGTCTTGGATCACATAGGAGCTTTGGACATAGTTTATGTAAATCAAGTTTATGTATTTATTAAATTGTATGACAAATTGTAAATTGTTTAGTAATATTCAACTTCCATTTAGTACCATGAGCTATTGAACAATCATCACTACGTGACACCTCGATGTTTCCGCCATCGGTTGGGGTGTTACACCTACCATCATAAACAGATAATGGGTGGCACTAAGATCATTTGTAGCATCCGACCTCTAATACCAACTAAAATTGCCATTTTGTCCACGAGTAGCTGAAGCATTTTTTTTTGTTGCACGGGTGGAGACTTCCTATGAGGTAACTCATTCCTGGATTACTCCCGCTCAAGCATGGTTGCTTGTGGAGTTCTCTTATCACCCTAGGTATCCAAAACGTGTTGTGATATTTGAGGCATGCTAGGGCATTCATTATGGCACAATATAGCTCATGCAGACAAAATAAGATGATGTGGGATTTATCTTAGTGAAGGGATAGGGTACCTAATCCCGGCGCGAATAGCGTCCGTATCCCAAGAAATACGTCTTCCATAAAGACTCCGCGGTAATCTAGTCCGCGGAGAGAAACCTCCAAAGGACTAATCAAGCTGCCGCATAACTAATCTTGCGCGTGGTAACCAGTTCGCGCGTGAGATGACTTTAGCTCCATGACGTCACCAATGAAAGGGAATCTCCGTGCGTGAATATGCGCGCGGAATATTCGCCCAACCTCAGCTTTTGGTACGAGGTACGGGCGATCAAGAATTAAGAAGATTTTGTCAGATCTGAACACATCCTGCGCCAATCAGATAGCAACACGTGTCAGGAGTGGTCCAATGACCACTGACAGGTAATGACGGCTTGACTGCCCCCATGCTTCCACCATGCTGTTGTGAACAATGCCGGTCATAGCACTGTTCAAGCATGTTTGCCTGCTGCCAGACGTCATGTCAGACGCGGTAGGTGGTCAACCATGTTGTGTCAGGAGGAAGCGCCGCATGCGTCTAATCAGACAACGCCGCGTAGATCTTTTGCAGTCCAAGTCATGCCTTCTCTCGCATCAGCATTAATGGCCACATGTTTCCCGCTATTTTCTGGGCCGAAGACATCTAGGCCTGAACCACAGATCGATGACTCCTTTCTTGGACCAAACCGGATGGCCCATGCTTTTCCCTATAAAAAGGAGACTTTCTCTCCTTTACAAAGGGTCGATCATTCCATGCAAGAATTAGCTTAGAGAGATAATACTTGTAATCATCTTGTACGATTTCCGAGCAATAATATACTTCTCTCTGACAGTGGATGTAGGCCATTCTAGGCCGAACCACTTATATTCTTGTGTAATTACTTTCACCACACACGACACACTCTTTCTCATCTCCTAGGGTTCGGTTTCATCATTAGTGTGAGCGAAGAATTATACCCTGAGCAAACACGAGTATCAAATCAAACCTATCCATCTTTAGGTAGGTCCCGTTGTTTCTTTCACTTAGGTGTCACAAAAGATGTGCATCAATTAAACACCATTTGCAATCTCACATGTCTTGCATATCTATAATACATTATAAAGGAGGAGTGATGGCTAGCATAGTCATTTTGACCTCCGTACAACTTAACAAGCAACATGTACAACATATTTAAGCAAGAAGTTTAAGGGTATTATGGGGATGTTAGTGACAATTAAGACACTTAAGGGGGTAGTTTAGACATTTCACCCACCTTATCATTCACAATATCATAACACTTTTACCATAATACCCTCTTTTCCCATCCCTACCCCCACAATGTGGTCGTTTGCCTCTGAAACCGTTTCAGACTCATTATATTCATGTCTTCAATTAAGATTGTCATTTATGCTTACTTATTGCCTGTCTTTTCACCTACGCATCATAGAGATAAAAAGCGAGATGGAGAAGCAGGGATAGGAGAAGAACGATGAGAGAGAGAAATGACGACGACGATGTTTGGTATCTACTTATTTCACTCGGAAATTGTGTTTGTTTGTTGAAGTTTTAATGTTTTAACCTGTTTTTGGGTTACAATGGGATAAAAGAAGATGCTACTCCCCAAAGATCAAGAAGTGTTAACTCTTTTCAGGCGTTCTCTGCTCATGCTTAACTCTTTTCCTTCACCCTCTTGCTGGTTCTCAGATTGGATCATCATATCTTCTCTTCTTGGTGGTTAGTTTATGTTTCTTTTATTACTTTCAATTTTAATTTACTTCAAGAAATCCAATATTATGATTAAGTTACCTTAAAATTGGCAACTTGGTTAGCATTATACTTAATTACTCATTATCCATATTGGTTTTACAATTGTAATCTTCTTAATTTGAGATGATTATTGACAACATTGTTATCTCCTGACACTTAGATATAATCTACAATCTACAAAGGTTTGCTTAGGGATTTTTGAAAGAGAGTAAATTGCAACTTCTGTTTCTTTTATGTCTATGCTCTTTTATTATTTTGAATTCAATTTGCTTCATGTTCTTCCATGAACTCAAGATATCCAATTTTTCTGATAGGATTATATTTCTTGAAAATTAGCAACTTCATTAACATTATAATTATTATTCGTATTAGTTTTAAAGTTGTAATCTTCTTGATTTGAGATAATAATCAAATGCCCCTTTTGTTGAATCAATGAAAAGAGTAATGAGTAATAGGGATAAGCTCGGAACGGGATCGGTATCATACCGATAACAATCCCGAAAAAACCGATCCTGAAATTTCTGAAAAACTCGTCCCAATTCTGATACCGATTATACCAGTTCGGTACCGGTATTTTCGGTACTATACCGATTAATACCGAAATTTATGCATAACTTCCAGCCCTGTAGCGTATAATCTGTATACTGATCCATAAAAAAGACCTAATACCGATTTCTGCATCAGTATTGCTGTATTAGACATGTCTTGAATGCTTGGTCATGAGGATATTTAATAATAGTCATAAATATATGCAAGACAACAATCAGATCATTGACACTAATAATCATCTTTAACTCATAAATGTATGTATGCCTCATTTTCAATTGTGTATGATCTGTATTATCATGATGCCTTAATTTCAACTGTTGGGGTTGGGAGGTTGACGAAAGGGTTGAGGAATGGGATGAGATGAAAATAGTTAGAAAGTCAAAATGGAAGAGAAGAAACTACAAAAGTCATGGGTTTAATATTGAAAATAAGGGAATATTAATAGTTGAGAAGTAATTTGAAATTAACGGGGCAAGTTAGTTTCTATTATCTTATTAAGGAACAGTGATGGCTAACATTGTAATTTTGTTATGGGTACAAGTTTTGTAGCTACATATACAACTTAATAAAGCTTTATTCATAGGGGTAAATTAGTCACCTAGAGGTATATTAAGACACTTACAAGGGTGTGGTTGTAATTTTACTATGATCTCATACCTCACATCCTAAAATTTTATTTCAATTCTACCCTCATGTCCATACCAATCAATTATAATGTTATATATTCAATTGCACTTTAATTGTGTTTATTACAAGGAAAACAAATAGAGCGACAGAAGAAGGAGAGATTGATGCGTTCCATTTGCCCATTACACCTCCGTCTCTACTCCTACTCTATTAGTCTATTCATATGTGTTAGCAATCGACAATGACCACAACCCAAAGTTAGAGACATTTAGGATTTGAGCTGGATTAGGCTATTTTTTGTTGCATTCTACATAGTTTTGATTTTCTAATTCTGATTAGGAAGTACAGTTTAATGTGTTTCTTGTATAATTTGTGATGAAGATATGGCTTGTGTACGTGTTGTGATTGTGTTTTTACTTATTTAATTAAATTACCACCTTGACTAATGTTGACTATTGTAGGTTGGATGATCCAGTTATGTGTGGATTTAAAGAGATCAGGTTCGTTATTTTTTTTATGATTCGTTTAATCTATTCGAGTAATCTATACAATATTTTTTTAATTTGTTCTTCTGATTCGATTTGATTTTTTGATTTACTAGATTTTTTGATCTACTTTGCAATGAGATACATGCTTCTTAGACAAGTAAATTTGTTTTCATTTTTGATTAAATATACCAATGAATAACTAAATTTATGGGAGCTGTACACAAGGTGTCCTTGGTTTCAAGGTTAAGTTCAAGCTCGACATGGACCCTACCAGAAAACTCAGCCCCAAGACATCATTGCCTGATCATGTTTTTATGCACATGCCTAAGGATGATGTTGCCCTTTCACCTAAAGAGGTTGAGGAATATAGACCACCAGTTGTTAATGCATTCCCTTTTCGCCAAAAGATATATTTGCTTTCTGTGATCCAACATAAGAGGATCCTCACGAGGTACAGTTTGTCCAATTTTTTTGGGGGTATTGGTTTAGGCTATGAATTTCATACCTACAAATAAAGAATCATCTACCCATCTAAGGTGTGAATCTGATCATATCTTTTTAAAAGAAAAACAAATTATATTAACATTCTTTGGTTTTGGAAGCACATATGTTGCTGTTGATATGATACATGCTATGGCTATCTCAGTAATCGGATTAAATACTAAAAAAAAGGTTCCTCATTTAAAATAGTTCAAAACTTCATTTTTCTTTTTATTTTCTAAAACAATTATATTAACATTTTTCATCTTTATTTTTCTTTTGTAACAGGTGGAAAATGTGAATTCATTGACATCTAAACTTGCTAATTCAATGAAAACTGAATTTTCTTTGCTTAATCAATCCAAGGATCTGTTATCAACTTTTACACTCTTGGAGGTAATGTGATTGGTCACCATTTCAATATATGTTTACTTGGCCAATAATCTGAAAATTATGATCTAAATAAGTCCAGTTGTGTGTGTGGTCTTTGTTACCTATGCTGGCCATCATGCCAGAGAGACGTTCGATCTTGAAGCCATATAAATGGCCATTGAGGAGGGATCACGACATGATGTGGGTACTATAACAGGTGTGGGATCCTTTCGTAGTAATTAAGTTATCAAAATGGAAGCTTTAGACAGGCCGCTAACAGGTCAAAACTTCAAATGGGTGAGGTTGGGTTAACATGAAATACTTTGAGAAGGCTGTTTAAAGGTGATGTGGGGAACAGGGACAATATAGCCTTCTGGATTGACCCATGGCTGACTAATGTCCCTCTTATGGAATTAATGCCGAATTTGTTTAGAAATGAGTCCTTTAAGAGGTGCAAGGTTAGTGAGCGCTTTGTGCAGGATGGCGGATCAATCGTTTTTAATTGGGCTTGGAAGCGACAGCTTTTTGATTCGGGTGACCTGTCCCAGCTTCATCAGCTGTGCAGCATGTTAGGTTCGGTTAAATTGGTTCGAAGGGCTGGCATATGGAATTGGCTGGGCGCTGCTACAAGGGAGCTCTTGGTTGGGGTTTTTAGAAAGATCTGTTAACAGACCTGGATGCGAGTAATAATTTCATTTTCAATTGGCGTAAATGGCTTCCTATCAAGTGTAATGTTTTTGCTTGGAGGGCGGCTCTGGACGACATTCCTACTGTTGCACTGCAAAGAAGGCATGTTTCTGTCCATGATTTGACCTGCAAGCTATGCGGCCAAGGTGAAGAATCTGTCGATCACTTTTTTCAGGTTACTTTGCGGCGTCCGTCTTGTGGCAGTGTATTAGTAGGTGGTGTAGGGTGATATATTTTGGGATGCTTAGATGTGTATTTAAAAGATTATTATGACTTCAAATTGCAATATCCAGTTTTAAATGTTCATGTAACCTTTTAAATGTTCATGTAGCCTACTTATGGTTCTATTAGTCTCAACAATTTTGTAATGTTCATGTGATTAATTTTTTACATATCTTTTGTTGCCTTATATATATATGCCTCCAACCTAAAGTCTGATATTGTGTTTGTGTATGCGTATGTGTGTTGCTTGGGAACTAGCGCGAGCGTAGAAAGTCGGGAATATTAAGTAGGAGTATGCGCACTTATGCCTCTTTGGTAAAAGCCGTCTCAATATACTATATATTCCACATTTTATTGGTTCTCTACATGTTGACGTCTCCCGCCGCAACGCGCGGGCTATCCTACTAGTTATGTGAAAAGAGATTTGGGCTAACTAATAAATGAAAAAAAAAATGCATATTATTGTGGGAAACAATCGTTTAAATTGATCCTAGTTTTGGTAATGTAAAAAATAAGTAACATGTGGTATAAATTGCTTAACGGAAGATAATCATATGCAATATACAATTCCCTACACACTCTAGTCACAAAGTAACTTGTTTATCTAAAATCAAGTCCCAAGTATATACATATTACAAGACTGTGTTATCAAGCAATAAATCATGCCAAGACATCAATATGAGTTCGATGGGAAGTCGATACATGCCACAAGTGTCTATTAAAGAATATTCGGGATCAATCATCAAAGTGAAATATGGTGAATAAGTGCAAGAACCAGGCGGACACATAATTGTTCTTTGAAAAACAAGACTCGGTTTGATCATTAAAGCCCAATGTGTGGAATTAGGGGTGGCAAAATGGGTAGGTTGGGTTGGGTTGGTTGATGAGTCAGGATGGGTTTGGGTTAGGATGGGTTTGGATCAAGATGTGTAAAATTAAAAAATAGGTTAGGATGGGTTAGGTCAGGATGGGTTTGGGTCTAGATGGTTTGGATTATGATAGGTTCACATCAAAATAGATTAAAATTTTAAAAAAATAAATAAAATAACAATAAAAAGTTAAAAATTTAAAAAGTAAAAAAAATTTAAAAAAAAAAGAAAAAAAAAACAAATTTAAAATAAAAAAACAAAAATAAACTTAAAAATAAAATTGTAGGGATCCGAAATATTTCATTTCAAACCGGACCGGTTCGAGCCTATCGAGCTCGTTAACAACCCGGACCATTACGACCCGAATGGGCCTGGTAGCGACCCGGACTGTTTCGACCTGATCGGTCCTGTTAGCGACCAGGACCGTTTCGACCCGGCTGGGCCCGTTTGCGACCGGAACCGTTTCGACTCGACCGGGCCCAGTAACGACCCAGATTGTTTCAACCTGACCCATCCCGTAGGGACCCGGACTGTTTCGTCCCAGACGGGCCCGGTAGCGACCCTGACCGTTTTGACCCGACCGGTCCCGTAGCAACCCGGACCGTTTCGACACGGCCGGGCCCGGTAACGACCCAGACCGTTTCAACCTGACCCGTCCCGTAGCGACCCGGACTGCTTCGACCCGGCCGGGCCCGCTAGCGACCTGGACCGTTTCGACCGACCGGAACCGGTAACGACTCAGACCGTTTCAACCTGACCCACCCCATAGCAACCCGAACTGTTTCGAACCCGGTCGGGCCCGCTAGTGACCCGGACCGTTTTGACCCAACCAGGCCGGTAACGACCCATATTGTTTCAACTTGACCCGTCTCGTAGCGACCCAGACTGTTTCGACCCGGACGGGCCCGGTAGCGACCCGGACTGTTTTGACCCGACCAGGCGCGGTAACGCCTCAGTCCGTTTCAATCTGACCCGTCCCGTAGCGACCCGGACCGTTTCGACCCAACCGGGCCCGGTAACGACCCAGACCGTTTCAACCTGACCCGTCCCGTAGCGACCCAGACCGTTTCGACCCGGCCGGAACCGCTAGCGACCCGGACCTTTTCGACCCAACCGGACCCGGTAACGACCCAGACCGTTTCAACATGACCCGCCCCGTAGAGTCCCAGACTGTTTCGACCTGGCCGGTCCCGCTAGCGACCCGGATCGTTTTGACCCGACCGGGCGCAGGTAACGCCCCAGTCCGTTTCAATCTGACCCGTCCCGTTGCGACCTGGACCGTTTCGACCCGAACAGGCCCGGTAACGACCCAGATCGTTTCAACTTGACCCGTCCCGTAGAGACCCGGACTGTTTCGACCCGGCGGGCCCGCTAACGACCCGGACCGTTTCGACTCAACCGGTCCCGGTAATGACCCAGACCGTTTCAACCTGACTCGTCCCGTAGCGACTTGTACTCTTTCGACCAGACCGTGCCCGTCAACGACCAGACCATTTCGACCCAAACGGGCAGGTCAACAACCCAGACCGTTTGCACTCGATCAAACCCGCTAACTACTCGAACCGTTTCGATGAGATCGGTCTCGCTAACGACCCGTGTTGTTTCGACATTGCCGTCCGTTATTGACCCGAACGGTTTCGAACCGACTGGGGTGATCAACAAATGCAAAAGATATAATTTTTTTTGTTTTTAATGACATTGATTTCTATGAGGCATCAACTTGGGTGAGTTTTAATTCAGATTTGCATATGGTTATCTAAAATACCTATACTGACTCATTTGTTTTTTTTTTTTTTTGACATACCCAGCCTGACCCACTTAGTTATTTCCTAGAATTAAAATTATCCATCCTAACTCTATTGAAAATTATACTAAACACATTTTAACTCACAAGGTTAAATTTTAAACCTAAAACAACTCAAACTTAACTAGTTGGGTTGAAATTGCCAGGTGTATGTGGAATCAATGCAAAACCGATGTATCTACATTGATCAAACAACAATTAAGAGTTGACATGAAGATTCAAAATGAGTCAATAAGAATCCAAACAAAGCAATCAAGACAACGAATAATTAAGTCATGGTTGAGGTCAAACATAGATCTTATTTAGGCTTACAAAGATAAGACTTCAAGTAACCATTCCAAATTCAAATTCAAGCCCACAATGACAAGTTGTGATTCAAATTTACAATGATCAAAGCCTGCAAAGTACAAGATATCATTCAAGCTAACAAAGTTAATGTAAAGATACAAATAACTACCACCGACTAGATAGATGGTTTCCAATGCTACAGGAGTGAAAAAGTGATACACAACCACGAGTAAAGGATTAGGATCCCACACATGTTAAATAACACATAAGTTACTGTATGTCCTGTTTACTACCAAAACTTCATGAATGTGTCACTTTATGTCAAATCTTTCAAGGCACAAGCCAACGTCACATATGACTCAAATATTACAAGTACAAGATATGACTCAAATTTACACATGATGAATAAGTACCTTGTCGCTTTTTAAATCAAACAATTTGTGTCAAATCACACATGCATTAGATATGTTTACACTCAACCAATCAATACATCATATATACATCACATGTATACAATTCAAACCCAAATCCATATCCATATCCACATCCTATTCCAATTCATACCAACCATTAATTTAAAAAAGTTGTACTCTCTCTGTAAATGGTCCTACAAGCTTTACATTTTTCCAGTGTATACCAATCCTCAGCCACAATTTCCATCTAGACCACACAAACACTATCTCCACCATCTTACGGCGGCGTGTGTACCTCACAGCTTCTCCGACAACCGCCACAGCTTCACCGACTTATCCAAACTACCACTATACACCACCCATTCTCCATCACCACCACCACCATCATCATCTTGCTTCTCTTGTACCGCCAAACACTTGATTGGCCCATCATGACCGGTCAAAACCGACAAACACGAATGAAAACCGCCATCCTCCCGCCGCCACACGCACACACTCTTATCCGCCGAACCACTAAACACCAACCGCCCAGCGGCCGCAAGACAAAGCACCGCTTGCTTATGTCCTCTAATAACCCCACCATGACCCAAGGCATGCTTCCGCCTTTCCCAAAAATTCACCAACCCATCAGAAGACCCCGCGTACACTACTCCATCCGTGGCATTAACTGCCACGGATGTAACCGCGGGGTCTTGGTTTAACAACATGTAAACCATCATATGCTTTGTATCCTTCCCCACCAACTCCCTCCTCCACACCTTCATCGTTCCATCAGCAGAACCACTAAAAACAAACCCGTCAAAACCCGCCACAACCGAATTAACCGCATCATCATGCGCGTTAACCGATTCCATACATTTCGAATCCGAAAGCCTCCACACTTTAAATGTCTTATCCCACGACCCCGAATATAACAACCCATGTTCCTCATCCAAACTCATGCATGAAACGACGTCGTAATGCTTAATCCAAGGAACATTCCTATGACGTCGTACTTCCACGTAGTTCCTAGGATTCATCGAACTAACCATAAAATCTCGGGTTGTCGGTAAACTCCCGACACGTTTATACCCTTTTTTCTGACCCGAATACTTCCATACCCTAATCTTACCATCTTGATGACCCGTAAATATTTTCTCACCAAATAAAACAATAGCTTTAACCAACCCGCTACTCGACTTAAAACCCGAAAATTCGGATAAATTCTTCCAAACCCTAATGTTTTTTGAATCCGAACCCGTATACAACAAGTCTTTAGAAGAAGCTAACGAATAAACATGTCCCTCTTCACGTGTTAAAGACCCGATTAACCCGGTTGCCCGAATATTATTAATATTATTCGGATATCCGGTTAATGAACACTTCCAAGGAGATTTTGAATACGGGGACGTGTTATGGACCGGGGAAATGAAGTAAGTAACCGGGGATGAGTTTGGAGAGATGGTTGGTGAGACGTTGCTGTGGCGATGATGCGAATCGGTATCGGGGTCGGGTTTTGGGTAGTTGGTTAGTAAAATGTTGGGTTCGGACTTGTGGAAGAAGTCTTTGAGCTTGGGACGATGGTGGGGAGAGGTGTTGGCTTTGAATGATGGTGGGTTGGTGTTGTTATTTGTCATGTTGAGTGCATAATAATAATAATAATAATAATATATATGGAGGTTGGAGGTTGGAAGAAGGTAGGATTTATAGGAAGGTTTGGTAATGGTGCCTTGAATTGGAGTGTTTACATATGGTTTGAATTTTGTTTTATTGACTTATTGGCGTGTAATAGTCATAACACGTTGAAAACTTTGTTATATTTTGCTTGATGTTTTAATTATTTATTGGTCAACATGACATTTCTTTTTGGTTCAAATGGTGTGTTAATTTAAGATTACACTTTTTATTTATTGTTTTTATTATATTATGTTGTTAAGGATTTTAATGCTTCGGGGGTTGGGCGTTTCCGGTAAAGTTGTCGAGTCCCACTCAATTCTACCTTGTCATGTGAAAATCATACCCAACCCCACCTTGCTGATTTGTTACTCCTTACTGAACGGTGAAGTTTTTGGTTGTTGCCGAGGGGTGGCGATGATCTACGAGTTTCTATATGAAAAATTCTATAAATTTATAACTGTAACTCTTTATCCTTTTTTATTACGTCATATAATGAGATATAGTTAAATTAAAATAAACTTAATAGTTTATAATCGAAATACATCATACCAAACCATTGATTTCAGGTGTGGACAGTGGACGTGTGGTGACTTGGGTGTTTGGGATTGATTATTCAAAACAGATTATGCGTTTTGGAAAAGCAGGGGTGGAGCTGCTTATAGATTATTGCGTTTTGGTAGCCTAAAAAACTGATTATCTGCGTTTTCAAAACGCAATCCAAACACTAAAAACTGATTATCTGCGTTTTTAAAACGCAATAATCTAAAAATCAGATTCAAAACGCAATCCCAAACACCCTCTTAGACATTTGGTTTTGACATTAACATCAAAGCCTGGTGGCTAAAGCCCAGCTCACACCCTTTAATGGGTTATTGTTATCCGTCTTCAAGGGCCCTGATTGCAAATACTTGCTCCTTAATTAAATTTTAAAATTTCAAAATTCTTATTATCTTATATGTCGTCTTATATTTATTAATCATTCCTTAAAATTTATTATTTCTTAAGTAATAAAACTCATTTTAGAGAGGACGTTCTTGTTCTTCGGGTTTCTAGGTATCTTTAATCCTATCGTATGTGGGACTTAAATGCAAGACCTCCAAGCCAAGCTGCAACCAAAAGCCAAAGCAATCCAGAATGCACCAGGCGATACAGAAAAAATAAATAAATAATAATAAAGCCAATAAATTTGTCCCGCTTTTTTCCATCATCTGCTTAGAAACATCATAGAAGCAATAAGGTTCGAGCCTTGAAGATCAGGCAACCCCGCTAAGATTAAAATTTATATTACACATATTCAACAACATGATTATAATATGTACGAATCATAGTTATTGTTATTAAAATGATGAAATTTTGTTGTTTTTAATAAATGTAATCAATTTACAAACTTATACGTATCTTATCATTCTTACGTTTAACACTTGTAGCTCAGTTGGTTGAGAGCCTAAGTTTCCTATGGGAGGCTTGGGTTCAATTCCCACTAGCTAAATTTGGAGGACATTAATGAGAAATGAGGGATGACTCCTACCTATGGTCAGGAGTTCGAGTCCTGATCTCGCCCAGGTTTTACCGGTTCTCCACAGCGGGTCTTCGGATGGGTGGGGGATCGGGTTTTCCCCGGTTCAGAAACCTCGTGGGCAAGCCTAGCTACCCTGGCCAGCCCCTTACATAGTCCTGGGGGGTTCTTGGGTTCGCCAGTTTACAGGTCCCATGGGTAGTCGGGCAGAAATGTTTCGTTGGCCGTTAAAAAAAAATTTTATCATTCATACAAAATTCTGAAGTTCATTAATTCCAAAATGCCAAAATTCTATAAAGGATAGTAAGTGGAATATTCCCGAATGTAATTTCCCTGACCTTTCTTAAGTATGAATATGCCATCCCAAATAATAAATGATATGATGTATTGAGAGGTTGTAATAGTTCTTGGGGGTTTTTAATTATTGGTAGACTATATATTCTAACATATATAGTAATAATGAACCAGAAGAATATAATGATCTATACATTTTATATAAACAGTAACGTAATTAGTGGTCTGAAGAGTTGATAATCTCTAACGGGTATCCAGTATGACGTACACAAAGTATAAGATTAGTCCTAAAAACATTCTTAGATTTAGCACTTGAAAGATATTAGGTGATATGAATCTATCTATCTATCTATCTATATATATAAGAAAACGTATATGCTGACGTGGTGTGCAATGGAGGCCTCAACCTCCCTTGAGAGTGCCACGTGACATCATAATTGAAAGATTTTAGTGTTTTTGAACTATTTCCTTTTTATATACGGGATTTTTTAAAGAAAAAAATTACACCAAATTAACGAGCATTTTATTATCTTTCCAAAGAGTACCATAGTCCTATATAAAAAACGGAGAAATATCGACTATTTTTTGTGAGGTTTCGTTCATACAGGAAAAAAACACACAAAGTGTTCATGTTATTCATTAATCATGTTTTTTCTTTTAAACTAGGTTCTTATCTACGATGTTGAAAATCAGCCCAATCGCCATGTTATCATTGGAATTTTACTAGGTATACTCCATCAAGAGAAGTTAGGAGAAAGAATCGCGCAACACTGCAACACATGGTGTCACCTTATAGTAAGGTTATTTTTTTATTTATTTAATTACAAGAGTAATAATTATTACTATTAGTATTAGTATTATTAGAATGGTTATATTTTTCAACCCCGGGACGCTACCGAAAAGAATTGATAGTTGCTAACGTGACGTTCAATGGTGGCCTCAACCATCTCTTGATTATGCCACGTGGCATAATGAGATGCAATGATTATAACTTCCAACTTAAGTGTTTGTTTAGTTGATTAGGTTGGGAATTTTCAATCACACTTCTTTTTATTTTTCTTTCAATCTATATCTATATATATATATATATTGCAAAGGGATTAATCTTACATGTCATACTTTTATGCAATCTCTCTTTTGAGAGATGCTACATAAGATGTGATATGACAACTTTAAACCAATTAAAAAAAAGAAATAAATATGATTTAACCTAATCTATTATAATCTTTAATCTAATCTATTAAATACCTAATCTACTAAATCTAAATATTAAACATTTATTATTTTATCTCTCGTGTTTCCTCCCATAACTTTTAAACGTTAATATCTTTTATATACGAGATTTTTTTAAAGAAAAAAATTACACCAAATTAACGAGCATTTTATTATCTTTCCAACGAGTACCATAGTGCTATATAAAAATCGGAGAAAAAAATGACTATTTTTTGTAACCCGACAGGTATTGTGTCGGGTTTGGGATTAGTTTAAAAAATTGTGGGTTTGGGTCGGGTCTAGGATTAGGTGATACCCGACCTGATTACCCAAAACAACATACCCAAATACCCGAACTACATACCCGATCATATACCCATGAATTTATGATTTAACCTAATCTATTATAATTTTTAATCTAATCTATTAAATACCTAATCTACTAAATCTAAATATTAAACATTTATTATTTTATCTCTCGTGTTTCCTCCCATAACTTTTAAACGTTAATATCTTTTATATACGAGATTTTTTAAAGAAAAAAATTACACCAAATTAACGAGCATTTTATTATCTTTCCAACGAGTACCATAGTGCTATATAAAAATCGGAGAAAAAAATGACTATTTTTTGTAACCCGACAGGTATTGTGTCGGGTTTGGGATTAGTTTAAAAAAATTGTGGGTTTGGGTCGGGTCTAGGATTAGGTGATACCCGACCTGATTACCCAAAACAACATACCCAAATACCCGAACTACATACCCGATCATATACCCATGAATTTTTTAACGCATCACATAACCCTTAGACTAATGCGTTCGATATTTCAATAATTAACTTTTTTTTTTCTTATTTCATGTTAGTTCTTTTTAGAATGATCGATTAAAAACTTCTGAATTCATTTGTAATGACACTAGATTTATACCCCGGCGCAGAGTTCGTTTTTTTTATATTTGAATATGATAACTTATGGCAGAGATTTGTTTAAAATAATAATAATAATAATATATTTTATTATGTTATATTATATATTTCAACCCGGGACGCTCCCGGGATAAAAACTAGTATGTTATATAATCATTTAAGTATAGCAAATGGTATGTTGAATTGTTAAAACTGGTTAGAGTTGTAGTTAAATAGTTTATATATCAAGGGTTAGGATCAAATACACAGTGAAAGAA
Organism: Ambrosia x helenae; assembly: GCA_030844895.1. Classification (NCBI taxonomy): domain Eukaryota; kingdom Viridiplantae; phylum Streptophyta; class Magnoliopsida; order Asterales; family Asteraceae; genus Ambrosia; species Ambrosia x helenae. Next base: position 32,017 of record JAUTDX010007028.1, on the reverse strand, counting down.
AAATAGGAAGTCGTAGGAAGGGTATCAAACGGACTCCGATTGAACTCATTCAAGCGGCATTGGAATCGTCTTATCGAACCCTACGTCCTTAGTTTTTAGGTCTTCGTTTTTTTGGGGTTTTAGCTTGTAGTTTTTAGAATATGCGTTATATCATTGTGTCATTTATGTACCATTGTGTCTTTTTCTTATTTTCATCGTTGTGTCATTTTTTCAATTCATTGTGTCTTTTTCCTTCAGCATTGTGTTATATTTTTTTGGCACTGTGTTATATTTTGTGGCTCATTGTGTCATATTTGATGATCTATTGTGTTTTTTGTATCCTTCTCACCCTTCTCATTTTTTGTAGCCTTTGTAAAATAACTCAACCCTATATATCAAACCGGTTTTAAGGTGAGTTTAAATTCAAGTTTTTGGTAATAAACATATCACTTTCATCAACATAAGACCATAAACGAATATACCGGATACTTATGGAAATGCGCACAAATCTAATGGATAGTGTGTAATAGATATGGTTATGGGTACACCACATAGTTTTATATTGTATATTTGTGTATATGGGATGATCATGGATTCATGGTCCAAGAAGAAGGGGATTCTTTAGGGAGGAAAAGTTCATACCACCGAGTTTTGGAGGAGTGGACGATCGATCGATAACGATGACACTATCCATCCACTAAAAATGAATTGTATACTGATCTCTTAATTGTAAAGTGATGGTCCTATTGTTATTTTTAATAAAGTTAAAATGTGAATGCATCATATGCTACTTTTATGAGATAGTTGCATCAAATATCTAAAAGAGAAAGAGTATAAATTTACTCTGGTCGTTTTAGAAGTCCGTTTTGTTTTATTCCCTTGAAATTGTATCTTTAGATGACTAATACATATTATAGTTTAGAAAAATTAAGGGGTTCTTTGACAATCTTATGCTATTAAGAGGTAGCAGCATATTCTGAAACATACCTATTTTTAAGCTTCAAGAACCATTAAAAGTTGTATTGTAACTTACCTAAACACACTCTACCCCTAAAATTAAATATGTCTAGCAAGAACAAACAAAATCGGGTTAAATATTGTTTCTTTATGAAACTCATATTTGTAGATTTTTACAAGTAAAAAAAAAAAAATCAAATAACTATATGATTAACTTCATAAAATTTATACTTTATTTAATGGTAAAATACAGTTTAATACCAATACCAAATAAATGACAGGAGTAAAGATCAAATGCAAATGAGTCTAATAGCATTTACATTTGGTCTACAAAATATATGTGAGTGTGTCCCTCAAATTATATAGGGTGGGTGTAAGTGGTTGTGAGTGGAGGAGAGAAAAAGTATTTGGTGAAAACACTGTTCATCTCTATATTTGGGGGGACACTGTTCACCCATATAAATGTTTTAATATATTTGTAAGTGTTTGCGAATGAAGAGAGAGAAAATGTAATGATAAAAGTATTATTTATTTAAGAAGGAGAGATAAAAATTGGGATGAAATAATGATTTTTAGTGTAATTTAATAGAAGTGATTTGATGTAGTCATGTAACTGATGAGAATGCTTTAAGTCTTAACATACAAAAAAAACATGAGAAATAAATTGGATTTTTTTAGTTCTTCAATCTATTAAAAGATATAAAAAATAATTTTTTTAGTATAATTACTCTAGTCTCATTACTAACCAAAAATTGTGAGTCCATTTTTTTGAACGACTATCAAACGGATGTCCCGACTACTCGGGCTTAGTATCAAGATTCACTACTATTTCTATAGGCCAAAGCTTTAATTATTTAATATATGGGCCTGCAGCCCAAATTTGCAGGATCTGTTGGGCCAACAATTTTGACCCGGTTTCATGTTTAAAAAGCTTAAACCATAACCCAACCAACATACACCTTCAGTAACAACAACAGCTACTTGTTCTTCAAGATTTCAACAACAATTACAAATCCGTTATGGAATTCAACCTAGAAGAAGGCAAACACCTCAACGACGAATGCTCCACGTTAATCCTGGTATATTATTAATTCTCTTCCTTTCTCTCCTAGGGTTTAATATTGTTATTGTTATAATATAATAATGGATTGGTTAATGTAGCCAGCGTTATCGATCGGGAACGTAGGGCAATTGGCTGTGGATCTTTTGATTGCTTCCACTAAAGCTGACCGAGTTGGTTACCTAGACGATCCCAATGTTCTTCCTTGTGTAGGAAATGACGCTTATGCCCCTTCTCCTCAAGGAGACCTTGCTCTTCCTCTTGAAGGTTATTATTATTATTATCATGTGCTGCTTCAGAATTAGTGTTTAATTTTACATGTTTTGAAAAATGAATTATAACTTTATACCGTATCCGTTATATATGTTACAATAGTTTGTTAAGATAATCAGATAGAAATTAGTATCGGCTGTTTTTTCGTTGGGAACGAGGAGTTGTTGCGTTTAGTTTTGAGATTTGATAGACAGTAATTGTTATTTGGTATGAGCTATGTTTTAAAAAGCGCGCTTGAGGCGCGCTTAAGCGCAAAGCGCACCTAGGCGCAAATCCATGCGCCTTATGTAACCCTAGGCGAGCAGTGTACGAAAAGCGCAAGAAAAGCGCAAAAAACGCACGAAAAGCGCACAAAGCGCAAGAAAAAAAAAGCGAGAAAAGCGCGCTTTTTGTACACATGCTGTTTTTGTGCTTATCTATGTGTGTGTTGCAAATTTGAAAGTGGATTCTAATTCAGAAGTATGGATGTATTAGCATAAGGCATAGCCGCATAGGAAGCTATGTATAACATAAAGGGTAGTACCGTAGTAGAGTGTCAAGTATCTATATCATATGCATGAATAAGTTTTATGTGTTCTGTGCATTTGCAGCTTACGAGTCGCCTTCTAGTGCATTGTCTCTTATCCAGCAAAGATCACCAGTTGTTAAGGTAAGCATTTAATTATATGTCCTTGGATTGTATTTTGTTTTTTATTACTGATACAGTTCTGTTGAAAGATTGGCATATGTTATAAATGTTTAGTTCTTTGAAGTTTGAACATGCTTAAGCTTTATGGCATTTTCCATTTAGCACACTTGAAACCTGTTAGCCGTGTCTAGTATTATATTGATAAGATAATACATGTCTTATCTTTCGTAAATAGTAATTATCAATTTATCATTAAGATGAAGTTTCATGTAGATACAATTGAATAGGGGAATTCATTTCAGTGATCAAATGAAGAAAATATAACTCTCGATTGTGAAAAAACCGGGGATCTAATTTGATTTTGGTTAGTTAACCAACTTGCGGTTGGTGTTCTTGGTGTAGTAAGTGAACAATTATAATAAATTCAATCGAAAGTAAATTCTTCCATTGGGCCAACCTGACATGTATAACATCTATGAATGATATCGAACAACTATTGTTGGTTACTTGGTTTGGTTCCATAAGTTAACTAAATTTCTCATCATACAAGAATGACCTTCCTTTGGGCCGTTCACTATCCCACATAAATCCAAGTCGCATAACTGCACTATTGTTTAGAAGGTGGCTAATAGAAAGCATACTGAAGTCCTTTATATCGTAATGAATAAAATGGGACTGTGATTCTTCTGATTTGTCTCGAAGGAATATGAGAATCCAAATCTATTTAGAATTAGTAGAAGAATACAAGATGGCAATTGGAATGTGTATTAACATTAGCTGCTATGTGCCCGTGTATTAATAGTGTGCCTAAGGCGTGACTGTGTGAGGTGACCTAGGCGCTGACCTGGGGCATGCGCTTTGCCTGAGGCAATGCTTTCTATACATGGCAAGAATCGATTTAGGTTGAGAGGGAAGGGCCTATCTAGGTTGAGAGAGCAAGTGAGAAACAAAGGAACGAAAAAATGGCCATTCGTGGCTGTGTTTCTTTCTAATTTCGTGAAGCAGAAGTAGAAATATAATAGAGAGAGATCTTTTTGATTTCACAAAGAATAAGAACTAAGAAGAAAGATAAAAGAGAGAGGGAAATGAAAAATAAGAGCCGGAGAAAACTGAAAGGTAGAAGGGAGAGATTGAGAGAAGTGTCATCTAATTTAAAAATGTTGGGTCTAATCCACACATGTGTAGAATTCCTGGTGTATTATGTATAATGGTCAAATCAATGAAGATTAAATTGGTGGTTACAACTTACACATGGCAATATAACTGGTGTAGTCTCTGATTAACATACATTATAATTGGCATTTTCATTATGATATGAACCTCTGGGGTTGCATATTTTTACGATGGAAATCTGAAAAGCCACAACACTGTATTTTCTTCATTTTGATATAATATACTCCCACATGTTTTCTATATTAATTTCCTTTCAAACAAAGTTCTGGGCAAACGATGAGATTCATATCTCGGGGTTTGGAGGTAATTCATCTTCAATCAGGCAGAAGGTTGCACCGTTGCAGCGACATGTCTTTGTTTGTGGATAGAATAATTAGTTATTGATTTCATAAACAACTGATTACTGATTAGCTACAACTTCTGACTGAGTTCTAACTCTTAGTTTAGGCTGTTTAAACAATTTATATACATTAAAGAAACCACTTAAGTGGTTTTCATCAATTTACAAATGTAGATTTCTGTGACGCGTGATGGCTCATCTTCATGTTTAGCTACACAACCTCTGTTGTATGATGATTTTGGTTTTTAGATGAACTGAATGACTGAATCCGAAATGGCTATGAACAGGGAATGATGGTTGAGTTTGCCAAAAATCTTGCTGATTTTGCTGTTGCTTCTGGAAAGAAACACATCGTAATCCTCTCTAGCTTAGACTTTGGCCGATGGCAGACAGTTGATATGTCAAGGTTTATTTTTCCAGATAATTTTTTTACTATGCAACAATTTCTGATGTACGCACATTTTACTGACTCTTGAAGTAAATGTGACAGTGGTTTACAGATTTATTACCTCTCTAATACAAATGTGGACGGAGCGGATGATAAGTGTGAAAAACTAGGATGGAAAAAGATGAAGGAATATGATCCTAATCAGAAATTATGGAAATATCTCGATGCTTTAGCTGAAGGTAATGCCAACCAAGATGATATTTCCTCTCTTGAAGATGATCTAGGAGAAGAAGATTATTATCCAAGTCTACCTTTTGCTGCAATGTTTTCATGTTTCAAGGTAATCCTTAAATAACATAGTTAATCGATATCATCGCTGCAAAAAGGTGACAATTGCTTGACAAATAAGCTGTTCAACAAATTCTATAGGCCAAAGGCTTGAAGGTCACATGCTTGTTATGTTATTGCTCTGAAGGGGACAACATTCCTGATGCATTTCATTTAGCAGACGCAGCATGCAATCTTGTGGGGTTGACCCCTGATACCTTTAAAGGTGAGTTTAATGTTAGTTTAATAACATAATATAATAAATTTTTTTAATATAATTTTTTATCATTTCACGAAAAATTGCCCAACCTAATTTTGGTATATTAGAATTCACTAGTTTTTTTTTTTTTTTTTTTTGTTAAAATGCACGTACTGATCATGTAATCTTCAATTAGACGAATTTAAAAAAAAAATAAAAAAATAATGACTTATAACTTTTAAGTTTGTTAAAATAAGACCGTGTAACTTTTTTTTATTTTATTATTATTTTTTATTTTTGCAAAAGATGTTAGAATGTCACTTTATCAAAGACTTAAAGAGTCATTTTTTATAAAAACTATAACTACGCGTGTTTTAGATGAGTTTTGGTACCTGATATACAAAAGTTAGGCAGGTAATTTTTTTGTTTGTATTTTACTAGTTAGAGGGTTCACACTGGGTTCTCCGTCTCTATCCATATAATCTAACTAAAAAATAAAAACTATCTTCATCTCTAAATTTTATTTATCGTTTAAAAAAGCCCTACATCTAATTCCGCATCTCTATCCCAAATCACTAGAACCCCTACATCCCTACCCCATAACACACAAACTATAGGCCTGTAAACGAACACGAACAAAGGCATGCTTGTGTTTGTTCATTTAACTTTAACCGAACACAAACACATAATCGAACACATTTTCGTGTTCGTGTTCGTTCATTAAGAAATTTGTCATATTCGTGTTTGTTTATGTTCGTCTAAAACCTAAGCGAACTGCTCATGAATGAACATAAACGGACATTCACGAACATAATAAATGTAAACGATTTTGTATTACTAAAAAACCCAATTACTAATTGGTTATATTTATACAAGTAGCTAAAGCCCAATTTATGTTTATATTTATATAAACATGACTTCTTATGTAATTAATAAACTTAAACGAACATAAATGAACATTTGCGAACATAAATGAACAAACACAATGTTTGTTCATGTTCGTTCATTTAACTAAACGAACAATTTTTTTTTCGTGTTTGTTCGTTTATTAAATAAACGAACATAAACGAACTTCCTTCAGGAACGTTCGGTTCGTTTTCAGGCCTATCTAAATTTAATTTCTATCATGTGGAATGGGATGGAGTGCCAAGTTAATATAAAAACCCTAATTTTTCCTTAAATTGTAGGGATGTGACCAATTTAGTAGTGAGATACCGAAATTAATTAGGTTGAGGGACTTTTTTCTTGTGAAAAATACAGAGATATAATTTTCAATGGTATTAACTCTTAAAAGTTCATACCTAATGGTTATATGTCGAACTTTACCCCTTATTTATGTAATCTTTATATTATCTTATGCACTTATTTGTTCAGGAAATGAAGGTGGTAAATGGGTGATCCCGTTTTCATGGCAGAGTGTTTATGGACCACCTCCAGATATGTCTCTCTTCTAGTCGAAAGTTGTATTCATTTGAATGATATGATGTAATTTTATAATATATTGACCCCACAGTTTAGTCTTATTTATGAGTTGGACACGATAAGAACGGAAATTGGACCTACAAAATGGAGTACACGAATAGTTGGCAGGCAGGCTGCCAGATAGGAAAAGAACCTGTCAAAGATCAAGCTTTAAGATTCCCTTAAAGTTTATTTTAGGTGTAAATTTCAAGTGATTTACCACTAAATCCACTAATAATACATTAGAAAGACTAAATGGATAGCCAACTTGAAAACACTTTATAATATACCGGAACAGAAACGGGTTTTTTTTTAGAACTGGGAACCTTGGTCAACAGAGTCAACACCTGGGTTGGATATGAACTGGTTTTGAGTTCGTTTGTTTTTTTGATGGGTTTTCCAGGTATTTGACCCGGATAAGGTGGAGCTGGTTCTAGTGGTTCTGGGTCGTTTCTGTTTTTTTTTTTTTAATCCTAGGTCTGGAACAGGTATGTACCTGCGGGTCAGGTAGGGTAGAAATCGGTACCGGGTCGGGTCCGAAACCAATTTTTTTTTTGTGCATCCCTACTTTATAATGTTTTAAAAATACCTTGCCAATATAACATGTTTTTGGCAAGATTTTCTCCAAATTCATCAATCCACTTTTTGTATTCATCATCAATAGGGGGGTGGTTGGTTAGGGTTTGTGGTTGGGGAGGAGTGTAGATGGTGGTTAAGATTGAGGGATGGTGGTGCAGTGTGTTTTGTGGTGAATCGGTGGAGTTGAGATGGTGGTGTAGTGTTTTGTGGTGAATCGGCGGAGTCGTGATGATGGTGGTTGCGACGGAGGAGATGGTTGAAGCGGTGGTGGGTTAAGGAAGGGAAAGGTGGTGGTTGGGTGGAGATGGTGCGACGACGGCTACGATGTTACAGACAGTGTGTGGCGATGGAGAAAGTTGGTGGTGGCTGACGGTAATTGGTGTGGTAGTGGAGGTGAAGGTGGTGGTGGTGATGTCACATAAGCTTCCACGTCATTAAATAACCAAGTTTTGTGTCATATAATTTGCCACATTAACTAATCGGGTTAGTAAACGTTTAATAGAGGAAAATAGCTTGAAAGTTGAGACTGGCAGGGAGAATTTCTTAGTTTGGATTATTGTTGGCCAATTCATCAAATTTTGGATTATTAAAATCCAATACTCCTTAAGAAAATGGGCATATTCGTGTTTATTTACGTTCATTCGTTTAAACCTAAACGAACAATCACGGACACAAACAAACTTAAACAAACATAAGTTAACAAACATAAAACAACACTAATAAGCATAAATAGACAAACATAAACGAACACAAATAAATATAATTGACCAAACATAGACGAATAAGTAGTAGTTTAATTTTATATACATTGCTGATTAATTATGATAAGCTTCATTGGAAATTCCATTTTTATCAATAGAAAGCCCAATTGCTATAGTTATATTTGTATGACTAATTAGAAAGCCGTTTTCTGTTTATGTTTATCCATACTACATTATAAAGGAGGAAGCATGGGTAAATATGTTCAAATTGTCCAAAGTTAAGATGATATACCAAGAGTTTTTTTACAATTTTCTAAATTTTACCATTTTTCTTCCCTAAATGCCCCTAGAAGCTAATTAACTTTTATATGAAAATGGAACTTATCAAAACTATATAAACACACGGGATAGCAATAATTTTGAACAAATTTCATATAATGGATAATAATTTATGTTACCATAATGAATAATCTTATCTTAGCTAAACTTGTATGAGTTTTAAAAGTTTGCTATAATAATACTACCTCTGTCTCATTGGAAGTGTCTTGGTTTGAAAAACATAAAGTTTTAGGCATATTAAATGATTGCTTTTTTTTCTTTCCATATGATAATAATACCCTTGTCATATGTAGGTCCATCATATTCTTTGTTTATTTTAGTTGTGTTTTTAAGGGTAAATTTGGAAATTGACTAATAATTTTTGAAAGTAGACACATGAAATGAGACAAATAAAAAAGGGAATATGGACACTTCTAATGGGACGGAGGGAGTACTTATATTATAAACCCTTTTCATATATATATGCGTCTACTCAGTGGCAAAGTGGACGGGATGGTTCAGCTCACTGGCTACATTGGACAATTTTTTAGCTGTTGGGTTAGGTTGGACAAGTCTATTACAAACTTACAAATCACAACTTTCAATTTCTAAATGGACAATGACATTCATATGATAGTGTATACAATATCATATTATTACTACTACATGCTTTTGTCATGTTAATGAACTTTATTATTTAGCAATGTGTCTTCAATGGCACGGTTATGTAGATATGCAATGACCAAACAACTTACACAAGAGTAATGTTTATGTTCATATAGGTCTGTTACAGTAACATACCTTTGGTTTATTAAGATTTGTTCAATAATGAGTACACGGTTTTTGAGGTGAACTGCAATCAATTGTCAGTAGGCCTGTAAACGAACCGAACTTTCATGAACTGTTCGTGAACTATTCGGCGGGAAGTTCGTTTAATTAAATGAACGAACATGAACACACGTTTTGTTCGTTCATTTATGTTCATGAATGTTCGTTTATGTTCGTTCATTTATGTTCGTTCGTTTATTTTTGTTTGTTTGTGTTCATTTAATTAAACTTACCCTGTATTTTTATTATTTATTTCCTTTTGTTAAGTATCTTAATTTATATGTTTTAAAACCTTAACCCTAACCCTAACATTCTAACCATATCACTTATCAGACGCTATTCACACTCCACAGCCCCGACTCCACTCTCCAACCTCCACAGCGTCGTCGTCTCCCTCATCCCCATCTCCATAGACAACAACGCCGTCGTATTTCTCATCCCCGTCATTTGGTTTTGGTTGCATTGTGATGCATTAGAACTGGTTGAATTGTGATGAATCATTATTAACTTGTTTTTGTTTGTGTTCATTTATGTTCATTTGTGTTTGTTTATGTTCATGAACTGTTCGTTTAGGTTTTAACTGAACGGACATAAACGATCACGAACACGACAAATTTCTTAATGAACAAACATGAACACGCCTGTGTTCGTGTTCGTTCGGTTCGTTTACAAACCTAATTGTCAGTGGCGGTGCACATTTCTTTTCTTTTCTTTTCTTTCTACGAATACTTGTTAAAACATAGTGTGCACATTTATATTCTTTTTGCGTAACTTGCAGCAAAAAATCTAAGTATCATAATGTTGTATTGCAACCCATTTGTGGATCCCGCTGCAACGCGCGGGTAAACCCACTAGTATAATTATAACTACTTATGTAGTTATTAAAATTTAAGCGAGCACAAACGAACAAACATAAATAAACATAAACAGACGTTCACAAATATAAATGAACGAACAAAATGTGTGTTCATGTTTGTTTGTTTAATTAAACAAACAAAATTTTTTGGTTGTGTTGGTTCGTGTATTAAATAAACGAACATAAACGAAATTCATGCCAAATAAGTTCACAAATAGTCCATAAATGTTAGGTTCATTTACAACCCTAGATGTAATCATCAATTTGCCATGTTTGAGTGACCCTACTATGGTATATGTCACGATAGCGACAACAAAAGAATCAATGTTATAAAAAGTTTTTATTGATTTAGAAAGAAAAAAATATATAGATTGATAACATGCGTAGAATCGCCTTTGGTTTAACTTTATAAGAGGCAAAAAAAAAAAAAAAAGAGAGGTTGAGAGTTCAAGCCTTATAAGAGGCAAAAAAAAAAAAAAGTATTTAAAAGGGTTTGAAATAAGGGGTGTAAAAAATAGAAGAGAAAATTAAGGGTTTTAAAAAAAAAAATGGATTTGAATCTAGTCCTACCATGTTATTCACGCTATGAAAAATTAATCATATACATCACGTGTATCACGGCGAAAAAATTAATCATATACATCACATGTATCACGGATACTCTATATTAATGGATTTACTCCATTTATTTAACTAGTTAATTAATAAGTTATCATATCAATCACTAAACTAACATTATAAGAAATCTGGTTCAAGATGCAAACTTTCATCGCACCTACTTAGAGGAGTTACCCAAATACAACTAGTTAACTGGAATGAAAAAGAAAAAAATAATAACTCGAGCCCGACATGAATACGCAAAATCCGAAATATCTTGGACGGGTATTCAATTAAGTGATAACCGGTCTAGATTACCCGAAACTACGTACCCACTTATCAGAACCACATATCCGAAATTTTTTAATTTTTAACTTTCTTAACATTGTTTATGGATAATTTATTCTACTAGCTTTATTACGTGGAAAATAAACTTTTTTTGAGATACATATTTTTTGTTTTAATGAAAAACCAAAATATTTTAAAAAAAATTTATAACTTTTTTTGAGATACATATCTGATGTGTAATAGGCCGGGTATAAAATATGACTTTACAACTATGAAACTGAAATTATTATTACACATCCGATACACGTACAGCCATTGTCATCTCAAAAGACGAGTCCTACAGTGAAGACCAAGAAGAATTGGACAGACGACCATCTAAATCAAGACCGATAATGATGAAGAAATTACTAATGAAGACGGTTTGATGGTGGGCGCAGCTTAGGTGCGCTTTTGTGTGGATAACCTGGAAGGGTGCAAATCTTGGGAAATTATAAGGTTACAATTCTATTAAAGTTATATTAATAAAAATTATATGAATACTCTTTTTATGCAATTTTGGGAAATTATAGTACACACACTGTATACGAACCCAAAAAAATAAAAAAAATACAACAAATGTAAATTAATTAATCCAACCGTAGTCTTCAACAGGATCTTGAATCATGTCTTCTTGCAATCTCCTTATACATACCTAAATTTATTCTAATCAAGATCTTCAAAAAAATAAAAGTCAAGCCTTCAACAAGGTCTTTCTTGTAGTCTCCATGGCTGCAAAAAGAACAAACTAGTGTTCACAGTTGTGGCTAAGGCACGTGTTCTACACCATTCCCTTAAAATAGATTTCACGCCCCTACTAAAGACAACACATTTGTCTCCTATGTTATAATAGCCAAAACAGAGTGTACTACCGAACAAGGCTACGTGCCCGAGGTTCCACCGGATATATTAGTGTATTAGAAGTTTTAAAAGATGAAGATATAGTCTAAGAGTACCCTCTCTAGTTTGTTGTGAAATTAAGAAATATACAAAGATTTCTTATTTAGAGGGTGTTTGAGATTGCGTTTTGAATCTGATTTTTAGATTATTACGTTTTGAAAACGCAGATAATCAGTTTTTAGTGTTTGGATTGCGTTTTGAAAACGCAGATAATCAGTTTTTAGGCTACCAAAAACGCAATAATCTATAAGCAGCTCCACCCCTGCTTTTTCAAAACGCATAATCTGTTTTGAATAATCAATCCCAAACACCCCCTTAATGTGACTTTTAGTAAAAGCCCATATGTTTTTCTCTCAAACATAACATGAACTGTCATCTCATCATATAGTCACACAAACCATAGCATCCATATCCATTAATCATGTAATAATTAAGAGTTAAGTAACATACTAAATAGTAATAATAAGGACTTTAAGATTTCATAAAACATCCTTAACAATTTATATGAAGCATCCAATTTATTGAAAGTAAATTAAAAACTGTCATAACAAGATTAATGACACCAAATTATTTATTCCATCAATTCATTTCTCATTCATCCTTGTATTAGTGTATGTGTAGTGGTGGGGGGTTATGAAGGGTTATGGGTATTACAATATTAAAAAGTAATAGAAGGGGGGTTACGGGGGTTATGGAAAAAGAGGGTGTAGTGGGAAGGGGGGTTATGGGGGGTTATAAATGATTGGGTAATTATTGTTTTTTATATATTATTATTATTATTATTATTATTATTATTATTATTATTATTATTATTATTATTATTATTATTATTATTATTATTATTATTATTATTATTATTAAATCACAAACCCCCCATCATCTTCTTAAATTTTTGTCTTCTTGCATCTTCTTCTTCACCTTCCTCCTCTTCTTCTTTCCCTTTTCTTTTTCCCTCTCACATCCTCTCTCTGCTATCTCTCTCTCTCTCTCTGCCCTCCATCTTCTTCTTCCTCTTCTTCACCTTCCTCCTCTTCATCTTCTTAATAATAATAATAAAAAAAAGAATGTCAGAGACAACGCTCGTTATATCCATGGCGCTCAAGACCAAAACGCCGCCATAGCGCCCGGGGGGCGGTGTTCCCCGACGCTATTGTGGCATAACGCTCCCCACAACGCCCCACTATACTCAACCTTAGTAGAAACAAATATTACTGACATCAAATTATTTATTCCATCAATTCATTTGTTTCTACACACTTACTTCACAATAAATCATTTGATTTGTGGTTTGTACCTAAATTTTCCAACATTCACCATGCGATAACGGCAAGGGAGCTTTAAGGTACAAACCACCAATCAAATGACTTGTTGTCACTAATCTATTGATAATGTATGTGGAGAGACATACTTTATTAATGTATATCACTTACGGATATTAAACGAAAAAACATACAGACATTTTAGATTTTTTTAATTGTGATAAACTTTCCTTATAAATCTGTTGCTAAATTTCCTCCACGGCTTAAAAAAATTGTTTTCCAGTTTTATGCTATTTTTAAGTATATCTGAAAGGACTCAAGTGCATATAAAATAACACACACAACTCAATGATTGTTTAATGGATTGTTTCGAATCTATTAATCTGGACGTAGCTAAAAGAGACATGGTAGGCAATTTGGAGACTTGGCCCTTAGGAACAATGCGGTTCATCAAAACCAACTTATCATTTTTTGTTTTATTTGTTCTCTAATAGGAATCATAGATGTCATGTCAACTGGGCATAGTGGATGCATGTTAAATCCGCTATTGCACTTATTGTTTCGATTTTTTTTTTTTTTGCCCAACTAGTATACCACTAGTCGTGGTTTGATTTATTCATATTTGATCCGCCGCCTTTACAAAAGGGAATTTGGATTTTAATAATTTAAATTTTGCCTTGTTGCCGGATAGTAATTTGTACTTAAAAAATTTCCCATGACAGTTTCAACTTTCAAAGTATTGGCCGAAATAGAACTTTTATTAATTGAAAACTAACCAAGTTAGTGGACGCGGACATGCATGCCATGTCAAGGTCTACGTCATCATCCATGTCAACGCTGACATTTCATGTCATCATCCACGTTAGCATCCACTAACTGAGTTAGTTCTCAGTTAACAAAAATTCATTGTCAGCAAATATGTTAAAAGTCGGGACTATTGTGGGAAGTTTATTAAGTACAGATTATTGCCGGCTAACGAGACAAATGTTGTATTATTAAAAGCCAATTTCCCTTTACAAAAATATATTCTGTTGTCATCGTAAGGACCACAATCCATTGATAGATTTTTTTTTTAATTTTTTTTTACATAATAATGTTTGGAAACGAAATAACTGGACAATCAAAAACCACATTGTAAGCAAAGAAAAACAATAGTACATAAGTGATAAGTCATCATGATCAAAGACAAGCTGCACGAGTGTACGCAAGGAACTTTTAACTCACTGAAGCCAAGCATACGCGTGTGTTTGGGTCCTTGCTTCCTCAATGCTCAAAACGAAAACCAATGATTGCTATATATACGCGTCACTCGTACAAAAAAAGGTATTTTAAAGCGATTTAATTTTTTCATTGCTAAACAAAACTAGGGTTCCGTTGGATCTGAGAGTGTGTTTGTGTGTGTTTTTGATAAAACTTTAGTGATAATCAAATTCAGTTTAAAATCATTAAGTAATTTCAAGTATTTAATAAACACATCAACATAACAAAACAACGGTAATCAGAAACGATGTCACTTTGGCTTTCTCCTGTTGGGTCCTAGTGACCTCAATCAGGTGCTCAAAGGAGTTTTAACTAGAGCATTCATAACGGCTTTCTCCTGTTGGGTCCTTGTGACCTACATAGACAAACATGTAGAATGCGGGTTTAAAAGAACTCATACTTATTTATTTTACATGTAACGTACCCAACGCCTTTCTCACTTATCCTTGAGACGTTTTAATGCCACACATGGAGATTTTTGAAGTTGCTTAGAAAACAACAAATCTATACATTAGGAAAAAAGTGTTACAAGCGTACTCAAAATTTAGAGAATTTATCTATTATAATAAACTAAACCCTAAAATCCCACGTAACACTCAAAAAGTGCAACCACCCCATGAGGGTATCATGTGGAATGCCATGTCATTAGTGATTTAAAATTAAAAAAAATTATTTCTCTCTCATGTGCATGACGTACACATACACTTCCTCCATGTTTTTCAAACGTTAATAACTTTTTTATACGACATTGTTTTGGAAAAACAATTACATCAGATTAACGAACATTTTATTATCTTTCCAACGAGTAACATAGTGCTATACAAAAAGCGAAAAAAGAGAATGACTTTTTATGTGGTGATTATTGAAATAGATACTTAAATTATGTATGAGTGAAGAAGACGGGAAACATGAAAAGGTGATTGATTGTGTATCCATAATAAAGATTAAACATATATGTCATTGTTTAACAAATGCTCACTTTACACATTATAATCGCATATCATCATTATCATGACATATAATTTGATGCCAAATTCCTTACGATTTTTTTTCTTAAAAATGGCATATTACTTTTATAGTACACATATTTTATCACATCATATTGGATTTGTCTATCCCGGGATAACCTACTTAAGTAGTTATACAAGTTAAATTTCTATATTTATAATTCACATGGTAATTTTTTTATATAGAAAAGAGGAATCAAGTTTAAGCACTTAAATCTAAAAAACCCATTTCGTATACATTAAATCTGCGAATAATAATACGCTGTTCTAAAGAATCATTTGAACTTTGAAGACGACAATGAATTAATATACACAAAAGAGAAAAACAAAGGTCGGCTTTGAAGCGTTTCTTGTAAAAATAAACTAGAAAACTACAAATTTTTAAATCAATAGAGATAACACGTTAGTCATGACCTTTCATATTTTAATAAATATTGATGGACATATAACTGAATATAAGTGAAATATAATATGGATGTTTGACAATATCAAGTTAATCCACAGCCATACACTATCAATAAGAAATCAAAGTTGAATGATTATAGATTATTCATTGGTAGAATGGAAAGAATTGGAGGAAGAGGAATCACAGTTTCTATTTTAATGCATATTATTTCAATTGATTGTATATAAGAGAGAAGATTAGGCCTACACACAATGGAATTTTTATTAAATAAAGAAGAAATAGAATTTAATAATCCCAACTTTAAAGGGTTAGAAGGGAACACTTCCAACTTGAAAGTTGTAAGATAATAGTTCAAAACTAACCCCAGTTAAGTTTTTATGTTAAGTGCCATATAGGGGTGTTCGCGGTTTGGTTCCGAACCGTGAAACCGCCCAAACCGGTTATTGGTTTGGTTTCACGGTTGGTTTTTTTTTAGGGAAAATGGCCAAAATAGCCCTTTGACCGGGCGTTTTGCCTAAATAGCCCCCTCCACCGTCTTTGGAGAGACGGGACACGGTTTCCAAAAGGGCTGAACCGTCTTCCGAGATCCTTTGGTTTCCAACTAGTAGCAACCCAACACGTGGCGGTTACGATCCCGATGTCTGCCACCCGGCTCCCGTGGCGGCTTGAGACGTGTCAGCGCCGCAAAGCCGTCTCCGGTGGGGTCCCTGAGACGGTTCACCAACGGCTCAAGTTAAGCCGTCTTCGGCTCGGCTTAGCCGAATCCGTTTTGGCTGAACCGTCTTCAGCCATTAATTAATTAATTAATTTTTTTTTTTCAAATTTTGTTTGGGTATAAATATGTGGGTTTGGTTGAAAAAAAAAACACATTTAAATCAAACCAAATCTTATCAAATGTTTGTTTCAAGCCAAAATATTTTACCAAGCCAAAATATTTTACCAAATAAAAAAAAATCTTCTCAAATGTTTTTTTCAAATTTAGTTTGATTATTCGACGTGTTTTTGAGCTTCAGAATAGCCGAATATTTTTTCGGTAAAAATTATGGCACTTTTTAAACCTAAGCCTTTGGGATTTATCTAATCCCATTCAATTGAAAGTTTCTGCTCCGAAGTTTTTCACCCATTTTCTTTGGCCTTGAAATCCTTTCACCCATTTTCTTTAGCCTCAAGTTGACCTCCAACCACTTGGTAATACATTTGGAGCGAAAGGTTGAAGTGATGGATAGGTTTCGGTCGGAGTTAGTGAGAAGTAAAGCGAAAAAAGGCCTCTGTTGGATTGTTGTTACATCTACATAATACTACTTGGATTGTTGTTGCATCTACACGTGGGTTAACCCGTGTAATTTGCATCTACGATTTGGTAGTCTATTTTGTTGCCAAGTTCATCTTTTTCCTAAATCTCTATCATGATCTTCTGGATCATCCGTCTTTTACATGTACAAGACGGTCGGATGTGATATTTAGGAGAGTTTGTTCTTTGACTTGTCCGGACCGTTGGTAAGGATCTGTCCGTACATATATTTATGTACGTATTTAAGGTGATGAAGATGAAACTGGACACTGGGTATAAAGTACACTGCGAAAATATATCTTGGCGTTCCAAGCAACGGAAATGTCTCGGTGTTTGACCTGTTGAACGACTTCGTGAATTATTATTGTTTGTATATTGTAATTGTTATAATACTTTAGTTGTATTTTTATTGGATCCCTTTTATTATTTGTTTATGTTAAGTTTGTTTAAGGTCATGTGTTCTCTACTTTTTGGTGTTAAACAAAACAATCCCTTTAAACAATTTAAACTTAAAATAAACATTTTTTTTATTAAAACGTAAAATAAAAGGAACATTAAAAGTAAGAAAAAAAAAAACTAATCCAAAGCCCCGGCGACATCACGAATCATCTGCCACGCCGACAAATGAGTAAAGGGTGGTCGGCCCGAAAACTCGTGCTCAATCTTGGCATGTTCAAGTTTTTCATGGTCCGCAGTCTCTTGTGGGAGTTCACGGATAGCGGTTTGATAAAACCCCTCGAAGAGACGGCACTTGTTTTGCAAGTCCGTCCACTTCCGGTTGAGAGACTCCGTTGACCTGCTTGAACCTCCAACCAAAACTTTGAACTCGTTGAGAACGAGTGGCCAAATGGACCCTCGACGTGGTGGGTTTTCTTTAACAGTTATCCAAGTAGTGCACAAGGCAATTTCTTCTTCTTCTGTCCACGGTTTCGGTGCCATTGTGATTTTGGGTTTGGGTTTCTTATCTGTGACGGTGTACTGACGGTCTGTAATGGCAAACCGTCTACTGGCTTTATATAGGAAGGACATATGCGGGTGGGTTAAGCATTCAATAGGGAATATCAATAGATTTCATAGTAAAAATTAGAACATTTTTTAAAACACTAAATAAATTAAAACACTTTATTAATAATAAAAAATACATTAAAAAAAGAACATTACATAACATTATTTTTAATAAAACCTAAATTTAAATATAATCACGTAACAAATGCCACGCGGAAAGATATTCGAATTCTTCGTCGTAGTCCAAAAAGTAGTCGATTTTCGCCAATTCAATGAGCCCTTCCTCGGACTCGTTTGGCGACTCCTCTTTGTTGGAGTTGAAGAACCCTTCGAATACGGTGCACTCCGCCTTGACGTTGTGAAACTTTTCTACAACATCTTGGGTCGTACGGTTTGTCCGACCGCCGACAAGTGTTCGAAACTCGAAAAATACTCTACTCCAAAATGGAGTTGCACGAATTTCTTGACTGGTGTTCGAAACTCGGGTGTTTTCGGCAACATTTCGCCATGCCAGTGTAACCCCAAGGATCTCCTCGTCGGTCCATGAAGACATTTTACTTGGTTTGATTGATGTTTTGTAAGAAAAATATGTGATGTAGTGAAGAATTTGTTAATTTGGCGGGTATTTATAGTGTGAAATAATTTAATTTAATTAAATATTTAATATGGTAGGTAAAAATAAATAAGGACAATTAAAAAAATAAATAAACTTCCAAAATAAGAACATTTTATTAAGAATTGTTTGGACGTGGTAAGCACCTCCAGAAATACATTTTTTCAGCCATGAATCGTCTGTAAGACGAACATGTTTGTTTTAGATCACCGTTCGTAGTAATTGGTTTATCAGTAACCAAATGCTCCATCAGCATACAAAGATATACCGCTTCATTACCAGACAGGGAGTTATGTGGTGCAACATAGTCTTCGTTAAGATTGAAAGTTATACATTTTTCTGGATTACCTGTTTTCTTCCAGAATCTTATGTTCACTAGTAAAGCTCCTAAATAAACTTGTATCTTCGTCAGCTTTGGGTGAACAATGGTTCTGTATTTGTCTCTGATACGAAGGTCTTCGCAAGCATACATAACAAGTTCTTGCGTCACCAACTCTAGTCGCACCAGTAACCATTCCCTATTTTCAAGCTGAACGGGGAAAAAAACAAAATCAACGTCGAAAAATGAAGGAAACGGTTTGAATTTGCCATTGCAATAGTTGGCCAAGTTTTTTGGTACAGATTCTAATAACGAATTATAAAATTCTGGTGGAAGAATTGTCCACCGCATATTTAGCGAAGCATTTTTTTGTAGCTTTCTACTCCTCCAGTTCATCAGTCTTCCAACCCATCCTTCAACATGCTGAAAAATAATTGAATCACAATTTCAGTAAAAAAAAATAAAAAAAAACATTAAAATTTAAGTTATTACTGTTGGTGTGAGGTAGCCGTTAAAACGATAGCCCAACAAAATTCCCCAAAAATTTTTGTCAAGCTCAATACTTCTTGAAAAAACAGCAGAATAACAAAACGGTGCGTCGCCTTTATTGTAGAAGTCAACAACATTAGTTGCCCAATTATCATTCTCATCGTCCGGTATAGCCCATTTGCCGATAACGTTTCCGTGTAAGCTTTGTCGATTACTGATAAATTCTCTTTCTTTGGTAATTTCAGGTTCCTTTGGACGCCTCCATTTTTTTAGTATCCAACTCGAGGAATGTTTCTCTGGTTGAGAAAAGTATTCTTCTGGAGCTATATTTTTATCACGGCCGTCAGACATTTTCTTGAGCGAAACTTCTCCAACAACGTTTTTTAACGACAAAATATTTTACGTTTACAACTACTTATATAAAGATGATTTTAAATATAAATTATTTATTTAAATTTTTAATTTTTTGTTTTTTAAATTTTTAATTGATTAGGGGCCCACAAAATGCACTCTCGGGAACCGTCTGACAGCAATGGGAACCGTCTCCTTGGGAGCTGACTGAGAGGCTTTGGGAACCGTCTCGTCAGACGGGTTAGTATTGGGAACCGTCTCCTCAGACGGGTTAGGCGTTGGGGACCGGACCCGGCTTGTGAGACGGGTTGGGAACCGGAACCGGCTCAGCAGATCGTTCCAAGTACCGGCTCAAAAGACGTGTTGGGAACCGGAACCGGCTCACCAGATCGTTCCGGGTACCGGCTCAAAAGACGGGTTGGGAACCGGGACCCGGCTTTGTCAGAGGGTTGACTGAGAGGCTTTGGGAACCGAACCCGTCTTGGTCAAACCGTCTCCTGAGACGCTTTGGGAACCGGACCCGGACCATGCAGCCCGGTCCCACTAGGGTTTACCTTTTGGGGGTAAAAGTAAACTTTCGGTGAAAGTCTCTCCACCGAAAGACGCTACGTTGACGGGAACGCTCTTTTACCGGTTTTCTTGTTTATCATCTATTTTCCGGCGAACGGTTTGCTAGGACTCCGGTCAAAGTATCAGACGACGGTCATTTATAATTAAAAAGGTAATATTAACGTTCCTTTTTAAAGTTTTAAATTTTTTTTTCATTGAAAACGACACAACACAAACGGGACCACACGACATATTTTTGGTCAAGTGGTCCACCACGAACGTGCTCACCGTCGACCGTTGATTAATTTTTAATTTTGTTTGTTTTTTTGTTGTCCGTTAATCGAGGTTGACCAAACCCGTTTGACCATGTTTAATCCGAATGACTTTGTCGACCCGATGAACGCACATCAAATCCTACAAGAGGAACAGTACGAAGAGTTTTTTCGGCACCCACAACAGCCGAATCCTCCTCGGAGCTTACCTCCTCCGGTAAGCGTTTACTACCATTTTTCATTCAAGTATTTTTATCATTTTTCATTTACCTTGTTCGTTACTAAAAATTTTTTTATAACCTTTTTTTTAGTCTGATACCGAAATAAAAGTCCGAAGTGCCTGGAACAAAGTAACACAAATGAATACTAGAATGTCCGAGGCAATGCAAAGGCGTTTTAGGGAGACCGTCTTCGGTCACTTTCTGGATGTTATGAGCCATCTTTGCGAAAGTAATTTGTTACTCTCAGTGGCACAACATCAGATTGAGACGGGACTGCCTAGTATCGACGGCCTTTTTTATCAAATCGGTCCTAACAGTCTTGTATTCACTCCACAACAATTTTGTCTGATAACGGGCCTAAGATTTGGCCGTCACGATGGTTGGGAACTCGTACAATCCCCAACATCGTTTAAAAGACGAATATTTCGTGAGGTGAGTAAGGTATCTTATGAAAGTGTGCTTGCTATTTTCAACGGTGACTGGAGCGATTATGAGGAGGATGATCTTGTCCGTATTTGTATCCTGGTATTGATTGAATCGGTGTTTAAGGGTACCCAAAATACCGCGACCGTGGATGATCTAGTGCTCGATCTTGTTGATGACTTTGTAGTGTTGAATAGATTTCCATGGGGAAGTTATTTTTGGGAAGATTTGGTTAAAAATATCAATAACATGCACCTGATTCAAAAGCGGGGTACAAAGGGCTTCAGTTTAAAATCTTGTAATTGGGTTTTCAAGGTATTAGTTTGTATGAATTATTTACTTTTAATTATTAATTTTAACAAATATTTGAGATATTTCTAAATTTTGTTTAAAAACTTGCAGATCTGGATATATGAGATATTTCCAGAATTTAGAAACGATAGAGATTTTTTTCTTTGTGATGCAATCCCCAGAGTTCTTTCCTGGGGTCCGGGAAAAAAAATGAAGAGGAGCACCATTGATCGTAAGATCACCGAAAATTCTATGGTAATCTTTTGAAATCATTTTCTACGGAATATTTTTTGAAAAACTAAATATAAGTGATAAAATTTGAAAAAAAATTGTTGCGCTTCAGGTTGAAGGGCTTAAGCCGTTTAGGTTTCTACTTCCGAATGACTCTGAGCTGCGCTGTGCCTGGTACACTGATAGTGCCCATTTTTTACGAGCACAAAAATCCTCGTCTCAAGGGTGCTTTAATAAGCCGGCCGAGTTTCATCCGTCTGCCTATGTAAATTTTGATAATACGGCAGCGGATGATGTGGATGGTGGTTTCGATGATCTGCATACGGTTTACGGTGATCAGCCTGTTGATTCGACGGCTAAAAAAAAGAAAGTCGGAAACTATTCCGACAACCTACACTATCAACGATGATTTAATAGAGCAATTTAAAGCGTTGATGGATGATAGGTTGGAAAACTTTTATAATAACAAGTTGAAAGGTTTACTGCCTGAGGTAAAGTTGTCGTATGATTATTATTAATCCGTATTAATTTGTTGAAAAGTTTAAAATAATTAACATTTTTAAATCTTAGGTACGTAAATCCCAACCGACTGGTGTAGAAGGCCCGACGAGCTCGCATCATAATGAAAATGTTGATGAATTTTTTAGCTCGGGTGATGTATATAGACCAAACACCGACGGCGTAAAAAAGCCTGAGGTAGTTATGTTTTATTTTATTTTTTTCCTTCATAGTTTAGCATTTAAATTCAAAATAATTGGTATACTTTTGTCACTTTAACAGTTGAGACGGTCTCAAAGGTCAACAAAGCCAGCCTCGTGTATGCTTTCCCCATTCACAACAATAAAAGGTGCAAAAAAGAAGAAGTTCAAATCAAACGATAAAAACGAAAACATAAAACAAATAAAAAAATGGTATCCAAAACAAAAGGATAAACATAGAACTTGTGCACTAATTGGGGGAAATATATTCCCGGATGGCTTTTGGGAAGATCTTTTCGGCGATGATTCACTCGGTTGGTTAGGCAGCGAGGTAATAATTTTTAAATATTTGTTACTTTTATTAACTATGTTTAATTTAATTAATATATTTACCGCAGTTTAATATTGAATATTAAAATTATTTATTATAGCACATATATGGATGGATACACCATCTCTACGAGACTCTTTGGAGCTCAACCTCCCGTTGGAGCATCCTTCCTCCATATTTTGTGGGGGGTTTACTTAGCCGTACTAATAAGCAGTCTTTTAAAGATTTGTTTGATGGGTCATTCGAACCGTTTCCAAACATCGCTGATGTTGACGAGGTTGTTTTTCAAATTTAAATCATGGTTTTGTTTGTTGAACATATTATGATTTGTTTTTAACATTTTGTTTCAAACTATTCGCGATTTAATAGGTATATGTTGTGTTGAATATAAGCAAACAACATTGGATCCTCGGAGTTTTTAACATGTGCCAGCGAACGTTTACCATCTATGACAGGTAAATGTTGAACCTATTCATTTTAATGCCGGTTTTCATTAAGTAATAGTGTTAATTTTGATAATGTTTTTTCTATATTTTGCAGTTTACTTGGTTTGAAGGGCGTAGGGGAGGCCAAAAGAGAGGTCATATGCAATGCTAATTATGCATTTGAGCTTTGGCTTAGATCCAATAATTACTACGAATCCGTAAACCCGTACATGTACGCCCCTCCTTTCAAAGTCGTAGAGCCTGAAGATGTACCCCAACAGTCCGGACATCTTGGTGATTGTGGGGTTTGGGTGTGCATATTTATTGAGAGGTTGATTAAAAACGAACCTCTAAATAAATATGAAAACACCCAAGTAGCAGCTTTAAAAATGCGGCACAGGATGGCCTTTGAATTTTATAAGAACGTTTTGCCGGAAGCTGATTCGGTAGATAATAGACAGACTTCCGATGAAGACGAACTGAAATTGTTATCTTAATATTACTAATGTCATTATTATTACTACTCCTCTTGTGTTACATTAGTAGATATGCAAACAAAACCCAACTAACTACCAAAAGTAACTTCAACAATCTGGCCTGCAAACGGTATTTTCTAGCCAAAGCTTGTTGCTCGTCTAACGATTGCCTCAACCCCGGAACGATTTTTTTGCACCTGAAACATTCTGACGCTTCTACCCACCTAATAAATCAACAACCAGCAGTCTGTGGTTTAAAAAAAATAAACAGTTATTTGATGATCATTAAAAGCACACGATAAATATTAAAATTTAATACTTACGCAACACACGAAGTCTCTATCCGGGTTTGCATCAGTTCTCGAGATAAGTATACGTGTAGTTGCACCGCATGAACATATTTCTCTTGACCTGCTAAATCGTCTAGATGAAGACCTTGAAGATGAAGATGATGACTGAGACATGGTGATGGTATATAAACCTCTACACAATTGATGATGAACGGTTGGTGGTAGGTATATTTATAAAAAACGAAAGAGTTATTTGCCAATTTAGTCCTTGACGTTTGGCAAAAATTGCAAATTCCACCCGATATTGGTACACCTATCAACCTAGGTCCTTATATAGAAGCTCATTTCACATGCTTTTTAATAGCATAATGACTAACATTCCTGCTCCCGTAGAGAACACAATTTGGGTTAATCCACATAACCAATCAAGTTTTTGGGCTCCAAATGTTCTTGAGTTTTACTACGATGGTGATAGCACATGTTGCTATACAACCTATATGGGGCGTACACCATTAAACAAAGAGTGGTGGGGTGGTATTTTAGGGTACTGTGGAAGCGGATATCTTCAAAAAACGGTAAATACTATGACTGTTACGTTATACGTTATATGATATGATAATTTTTTTGTGATTTTATTAACATTTATTTACAGCATGTTCGTGCATGGTGCAACAAATTGATGTCGTTAAGGGACATTGAACGACAAAGAAGACCAACAACATGTAGTTATGGTCTTTGGACTGTTCTTCCCCCTAATTTCTATAACCTAATTATTGAACAAGATCACCATGCTTATTGCTACGCAAACGGCTCGAGAAGAATATATCCACCTAATTTCTATGTTCATCTGCTTCAACGAAAGTGGGGGACGGTGTTTGATGATGATTTTCTTTCTTTGAACCACGCCTAGCAGATTTTGATCGTGAGGCAACAGGAGCTGAACATCGGTCACGATGATGACCGTGAGTTTTACAACGACTGCAATATACAGGCGTAGGTTCCTCGCCTCTCGATAAAATTTGTTTATTTTCACGAGGACGTCCTGACTGTCGTTTTGTGATATGTGGTGGTTGTAGAGGAATCAAATACTCTGGCGTCTCCCATTCAGACCTGTGGGGTAAAGGATAAATGGCCTCTTCATATGTTGTTTTGTATAACTGGTTGCTATACCAAGGTGACGTATAATGACTGCAGTCCTGTTCCTTCAGTAATTTTGATACTGCAATCATGTGGCCACATGGGAAACCAGATATCTGGGGAACACAACAACTGCATGTTTCATTAGACAGATCAACAAAACCATTTTTCCCACCGTCTAGAACTTGAAAAGTGTTAACCCCAACGCCATAAGCCTTCCACGTTCTAGAATATTCAATCTTTTTAATAATTTTTTTTACCGCGAAAGGAGTCAGTACGTGTTTATTTTGAATAGCCTCATTTCGGCGTTCGTAATACCATTGTTGAAGTTTTTGTCTAAAAAATTCAACCAAATGGGTGATTGGAACTTTTCGTTCGTCCTTAGATAA
The DNA here is from genome assembly GCA_030844895.1 of Ambrosia x helenae. Classification (NCBI taxonomy): domain Eukaryota; kingdom Viridiplantae; phylum Streptophyta; class Magnoliopsida; order Asterales; family Asteraceae; genus Ambrosia; species Ambrosia x helenae. The sequence goes on along the minus strand of JAUTDX010007028.1, from coordinate 6,396 downwards.
GGCGTTGATTGACTCTGCACTGTTAGATGTCATATAATGATATCGTTTCCCCGAACAGTGTGCTCTTGACCACTTATGTAAACCGATACTCAATAGAGTATTCCTAACCCGTGGTAGGGCTGCACACAGCGCGTTAAAACTTTCTTCAAAATCAGACACCCGGTAAGCTTTACAAGTGTTCCACCACAGTGTCTCTAAATCCTTCTTTTTGCTTTTTGGTATCTTTAAGTTCACCATCAAATGTCGACAGCACAACCCGTGAAAGGCATTAGGAAAAACCGTCCGAACTGCCAAATCTATTGAGTTGGCTCTGTCAGATATGATCGCCAAATCCGGGTGCTCACCGATACACTCTTTAAGTTTCGATAAGAACCACGTCCAACTCTCACCGTCCTCGGATTTGCCGATACCATATCCAACGGGTAAAATTTGGTTGTTACCATCCATGCCAACAGCAAGGAATAACGTTCCCTTAAACTCACCTTTTAAGTGTGCCGCGTCTATAATAATGACCGGTCTTAAAGACAGAAGAAAACTCCGAATCTATTTAATAAAATGAAAAACAGATAAATTTTAGACTTCAGTAAACCAAAACATCAATAATTTATTTAAGTTGGTATGAAAATAGGTAAAAATATTTTACTGACCGTTGCACCAATGACAATAAAAAGCATTTCAAAACGATTGTCTTCATCAGTTTTAATCTCAGTAACAGTCCCTGGATTTGCATTTCGCAAATTATAGCAGTAGAACGGAAGCTCAGAAAACGATTGTTTGCTACTTCCTTGCAAAAGCTCAAGTGCATGACACTTCCCCCGCCAAGCTTGAGTATATGATATATCAACCTTAGATCTTTCTCGAAAATCTTGTACTATTTCGTTTCCACGATAAACACGTCTAGTATCTCGCAATTGGTGCTTCAGTATGCTACCAATTACTTGCGGGTTAGCTTGACGAAGATGGGGATGTGTTTGAGTTTTAGAACATGTGTGGTTGTTGTTAAAAAATGTAACAAAAAACGTGTCTGAAATTGGGACAGAACGTGACCTAAATTGCCAATCACAATCATCAACTACACATGAAATTTCATACCTCGTTTTAGATGACCTGTCGACTTTATAGGAAAAACGTTCAGACAAACAAAAATTTCCTAACTGCAATTTCAATTCATCTTTGTTACGAAATACGGAACCTTCAGAAAAAACTAAAGAGCTTTTGGTTATATCTGAAAACAATTCAGGACTTGGCTTTCCATAAAATTCTTCTTTTTCAGCTTTCTCATCATCGAAATTTCCAAAACACCCATATGGTGTGTAATGATCAAAATTTTCTATAGACACATTTAGATCAGGGACTTTTGAATCATTTGAAGGTACGTCATTTAAATGAGCATTACTAGACGAACCCACACCTGGTTCATCTACAACATACAACTTCAATACTTCATTGGGGTTTTGCAAAGCAACTTTAAAAAGAAAAGATACATCACGATCATTAAAAATGTCGATTGCATCATCAAAAGCTGACATTTTATAAGATAACCTTGAAATGTTTGGAATCTCACACACATCGGAAACTACATTTAAAAAACTAAGATACGAGATATTTGAATCAATTTCAAAACCACGTCTTTTACAGCTACTATCAACAACGTATTCCATTCGACCGTTGACAACTTCCCACCTGCCTCCACTATAGATTATAAAACTAACCATTTTTAAAAACACAACTTTTTTTTAACACTTGGAAAGAAAAATAAGGAATACAAGAAAAAATTCAAACAAAATTGTTACAAAATTTACTAATTTTATAACAAACGGTTCGTCATGGACGTCACATCACCGAAAACGTCTCCGTCGATGTACGACGTCCGGCACCGAGTCGGTGCAGAAACAGTAAAAAGACGGTACGGGAAGCCGTCTTTTTCATACCCGCTGACGTCTCAGGAGACGGTTGATAAATTTTGCAAGACGTCACCGGAGACGGCTTTTTCGTACCCGAACCGGCTCAGGAGCCGTCTCCGGTGGGATCGGATATATTATTTTATTATAAGCCGAGCCAAAGACGTCTTAACTTGAGCCGTTGGTGAACCGTCTCAGGGACCCCACCGGAGACGGCTTTGCGGCGCTGACACGTCTCCAGCCGCCACGGGAGCCGGGTGGCAGACATCGGGATCGTAACCGCCACGTGTTGGGTTGCTACTGGTTGGAATCCAAAGGATCTCGGAAGACGGTTCAGCCCTTTTGGAAACCGTGTCCCGTCTCTCCAAAGACGGTGGAGGGGGCTATTTACGCAAAACGCCCGGTCAAGGGGCTATTTTGGCCATTTTCCCTTTTTTTTATTTAACTTTCGGTCGGTTGGTTTCAATATTTTTAAACCGTAGCAAACGGTTTGGTTTTACGGTTCATACCGAAAACCGATCAAATAAAACTGGACCGAACCGTAAGATTTTATTGTATTTTTTAAATATCTATATAATTATATTCATTATTAGGCATAATTATAATTAAAAGTAAAAATCTTTTAGTTCTAATTTAATTACAGTTCATCAGAAGTGGCCTAACAATTTTCACATTTAAATCTAGTCATTCAGCCAGCATTTTCACAACAATTTTCACATCTAAAATCTAGTTATTCAGCCACCATTTCAACATTCTGAGAATCCAGGTTTCCAACACAAACCAAATTAGACATTTAGACAATTACACAGAGGACGTCTAAAATGCAAAACTTTTCAAAACCATGCCTTTCCAATTCATACCACTAAAACTCTCGAAGAACACTAATAGCCTAAAAATGTGAAATTATACGGATTTTATAGAGGTTTACTAATAAATTTCATACCTTGTTTTGAACATCTTGTATAAAGGCCCGAACCGTGAAACCAAACCGGAACCAAACCGTTACTAACGGTTTGGTTTGGTTCGGTTTAAGAGTTCTACGGTTCGGTTTTGGTTTACAAAAATAAAAACCGTTACTAACGGTTTGGTTCATGGTTTGACGTAAAAACCGTGAAAACCGGACCATGAACACCCCTAAGTGCCAACATGGCAATCTACGTGGCACAGTATGTCCAGTTGGCAAAAACGTGGGTCCCACTTGTTTTATAATAATAACAAAGAATTTATAATAACAAATAATAATAATAACACCCACCACCACATTCCTTCTTCCTCCATCATCTTCATCATGTTTACCACCACCACCGCCTGCCACCACCGTCATCTTCACCGTCATCCACCACCACCACCACCACCCTTCACCGTCATCCACCACCACCACCACCCTATTCTGTAACAGAACACCCCCATTTTCTCTCTCTCTAAACCACCACCCTTCACCGGAAACCACCACCACCCTTCATCGCCACCGTTGTTCTCCTCTCTGGCGAAACTCTAAGCTCTAAACCCGAAGCAAACAATTAGGGCTCTTTCCCCACCAAGACTAAACCAAGAACCGAAACCCTAACATACTAAAACATGTGGCTGTGGTAGGTGTCGATTCGAACCTGTTAATCAAATTAATGTTAGGGCTATTATAAGAAAATGAATTCCGAACAAAACCATACTATATAATCACACTAACCTGTTCGTTTTCGAGGTGTAATCGATTAAAAAGGTTGTTTGGCCACCGAGCATAAAACCAACGAATTGGAGCTTGATTTGGATGTTTTTGATGGGCGTTTTTGCACAGAATGGATCGATTTAAAGCTGGCAACATGTGGGTATGACTAGATTTGTGATTGGGTTCGATTTGAAGGTGGTGGTGAAGATGACGGTGGTGACAGGTGATTGTGGTGGTGGTGGTGGTGGTGAACATGATGAAGATGATGGAGGAAGAAGGAAGGTGGTGGTGAGTGTTATTATTATTATTTGTTATTATAAATTCTTTGTTATTATTATAAAACAAGTGGGACCCACGTTTTTTGCCAACTGGACATATTGTGCCACGTGGATTGTCACGTTGGCACTTAGCAGAAAAACTTAACTGGAGTTAGTTTGGGACCAACAAAATAAAAACGTTGACAAGTTGAGACTGTTATCTTACAATTTTCAAGTTAAGACTGTTCCCTTTCAACCCCTCAAAATTGAGATTATTAAATTCCATTTCACCTTAAATAAACTATTTTTCATATGGATTTCAAGTTCATTTAGACAGCTATGAGATGACCTCTTTGTTTCGGGCATTTGCTTTTAGTGAGGTATAAAGTCTTATCTAAACCCCAATGGAGAGAGAGAGACTGCCTTTACTAAAAGTCTAAAACCTCCAGCTTTAAATCATATTATCCATACATAAAAGTTAAATAAAATGTACACCACTACCAAAAAATCTACATTGCAAAAAAACTTATGAGTACTAAAAATAGATTTTGTAAGTTTTTTTTTCTCCATTTTTTTATTTTTTAATAAGCCAAAAATAAACTAAAATCAAGTTACATCTGGCTAGTGGGTAAGCGAGCAACAAGCTGCGCCACTATCCCCTTTTAAATCGCAAAACCTATTCTACTGAATACAAACCTTTAGTTCCTAGGACTCTGCGAGTTACTGTAGATTGCCTTGGCTTCAAGAAGCGAACCGCCTCATGGGCTTGGGATCCAAATGTGTCAAAGGCAAATAGAGGGAACACGTGCTGATTCTCTAAACATGCTGCCTCATGCTTAGCGGCTTTCCTAGCTTCGCTCTCAAAACCGCCTGCCCCGAAACAAAGCCACTGTCTCGCAAGCCCACCAATAGGGACCCCAGGGAGGTCGACACACACATGCCTACCCCACCTAGCCAAATACACGGACATTTGTAGGACATAGGGTAAATTTCTCCTCACACGGGTCAGTTAAAAAATTAACTGGCGTCTCTTTCTTGAAAGAGACACCAATAACTAGACACACATACTAACAATAACATACAAAAGTAAACGTAACAAACCGAAAAAGCTTAGTTCTTAAGACAATAATCTATAAAGTGTTGATTTGGACTTAAGCCATGAAGAAAAAACTTCAGGCTTATGCAGCTGAACTACAAAGGCAGGCTAGCCTTGATGAGATTGCTGAACAGGATAAAAGACAACAACTGGTGTCTTATATTACCAAGAACAGCAAGACCAAAGCCTTTACACTCAAGGACTCTCTATGCAAGAGCTGACAAGAAGAGCACAACTGCTTGCAGACAAAATGGCCACAAGCAAAGATGGAAAGGCCAAGAGAGCCCAGATAATAGAAGAGCTAGTAGCAGAAGGATATGGTTCAAAAGCCTCTGTATCCAGATGGAAAGAAGAAAGACTGATGGATACATATAGAAAATATTTGGCTGCCAAGGCTGCAAATCCTGAGAAGTTTCAAACTGCTGATCCTTCAAGATCAGTAGTTAGAACTTCTGGTGCATCTAGAAGATCTGCTGCTCAGAAGAAGAAGGCAGAGGACAATGTCAAAACTGATTTCAAAATGGTACTACTTGAGGGAAGCTCAATAGTCCATTCAGATTTTGACATTGAGGAGAAACCTCTGTTAACACAGTTCAGGGATCCTTCCACTTTTGCTTATCAAATACAAAAGACTATCAAAGAGAAGATGCATACCAGAGTAGTGACTGAACACCATCTCCCAACTGTTCAGATGCCTGATATGCAACAACAACAAGGAAGAGAATCCCACCTGAGGCTATCTGAAACTGAAGACATCCAGCACTCAGGACCATCAACCCAAGGGACAAGTCTGGTTCCCTATTCTTCTGACTTTAACAAGTCAAAGATCCCTATCATCAGATGGTCACTTACTGATAACAACTCAGTACTGTTGACAAGAAGAGACTTTCTCAAGCAGGGCTTACAAGAAGATCAGTGATCTGAAGAAACTGTCAACACAAGACCTGCTCACAATTCAACATCTGGAACCACAGAGAGGATCTCTATCTGATGGTCAGTACAACCAGCTCAAGAAACCATGTACAAAGAGATATGGAAGATTGTTCAAGACAGAAGAAACACATAAGGAATTAGTAAGGTTTTGGCTTCATCAATCCAGGGGGAGATTGTTAGGACAAAGAGGATTGGTGAAACCACTTTTGTAAACCTTAGTCTAATTCACTTCTGTCATTTTTGGCTAAGTATAGAAGTACTGAAGAGAAGACAAGAAAATGCTGATTAGAAGATATGAAGAAGTGCTGAAGTTGCAGAAGTTCTGAAGTCCAAACCAGACAAGTTCACTTCAGAAGTACTGGAAGACAAAACTACTCTTCAGTAGTTGTCCTTCATCAGCACTTAGCAGAAGATATTTCCACCGCCTTTTTGCATCAGTAGTTTATTGTTTAATATTACTTTTAGCTTTATTTGTTTCTTTCAATGTTGCAACTTGTGCAACTTGTCACTGGAGTTTCTGTGCTTGCTTTTCAGGCAAGATACATG